>PVKS010030703.1:0-24141 GCA_004027875.1 Aplodontia rufa
GCTTTGCATGCTAGTCATAAAAAGGAGACAGTGGAAGGCTATGAATCTCTTCAATTACTTGTTTCTGGGTGAAAGCAATTCAGGGAATACTAATGGAGCCTAAATACCTCTTACAAGACAGCTTAAGCAAAAGTCTGAGCTCTAGCCCTCAGGGTTTCCAGCCTGAGGACTAGAATTGCCAAAGTGTAGATTCAAAGGACACCCTCCCCCAACACTTGTGAAGCTATTTCCTGTTACCTGGATTCCAACTCCTTCTTTCCATAAAGACTTTTTTTCTGAAGCTCAGAGAATATTCTGTATTGATTTGTCTCTCAGCCTTTCCCCTAATTGTTTCTGCAACATTTTAAAATGCAAATGAGATGAAATCCTGTTCTCTAGGTTTATAGTTGTTTTTCCTCTCTAGTCCATCAATAAAGTGAAGTTGAAAAAAGTAATATGTTTTAAGGACAGTTAGTGAGGTAGTTCTCATTGAAATACACTTTTCCCATTCCATCTTTAAATTGCTGAATGTATATCTTCTGGAATCCAGTTAAATTTGCTTTTTACTCTTCAAACCTTAAATTTGTAGGGTTTGGAGTATAGGATCATCTCTGAGGAGGCAGAAAAGTCTCCCTAGAAAACTAGGATGGAATGGTAATCCTGGGAAGAAGAAAGGAGAGTCAGTAAGCTGTAGCCTCCCCTTTCACTGCCCTTTCTTTCAATTTTACCTCCTGTTCCTTCTGCCTTGTTGCATTTCCATATTTTCTGCCCTCCTGTTTTTACCTGATATCATTCTTCAAGAACATAATTAGTCAAAACCCTCAAAAAAAGGACAGATACATAATACCAAATCTTTCATTTCATTAATGGTTTGTATTATGCACCTTCACATAGGATTTCAAAGCAGGAACTAGGAATTAAACAAGCTACCATGTAACTGCTAGAAGAAAAATTAGGAGCAACACTGCTGCATATGGGAGTTGGCAATGACTTTCTCAACAAGACTCCCAAAGCAAAAGAATTAAAGTCAAGAATCAATGAGTTGGGGTGCCATTAAACCAAAAATCTTTTTCTCAGCCAAGGAGTTGCTCGAAAATGTAAAGAGAGAACCCAAGAATTGGAGAGAATCATGGCCTGTGATTCCTCTGACAGGGGACTAATATCCAAAATTTACAAAGAACTCAAAAAACTTAATATCAAACCCACAAACAATCCAATCAATAAATGGGCCAGAGAACTAAACAGAAACTTTTCAACAGAGGGAGTGGAGCAAGCCAATGAAGACATGAGAAAGTATTCTAAATCACTAGCAATCAGAGAAATGCAAATCAAAACTATATTAAGATTTCATCTTATTCTAGTCAGATTGGCAAAGATGAAGAAAATAAAGAATAACAGATGCTGGAGGGTTGTGGGGAGATTGGAACACTAGCACACTGTTGGTGGAACTGCAGACTGGTACAACCACTCTGGAAAGCAGTGTGGAGACTCCTCAAAAAATTAGGGTTGGATCCACTGTATGACCCAGCTATCCTTCTGGGTATTTTCCCAGAGGAGTTAGAATCAGATTTTACAGCAACACAGCAAAATCAATGTTCATAGCAGCTCAATTTACAATAGGTAAGTTATGGAATCAACCCAGATGCCCCTCACTGGATGAATGCATACAAAAGCTCTGGCCATACACACACACATACACACACACACACACACACAATGGAGTTCTACTCAGGTATTAGAAACAATGTTATTGCATCCTTTGAAGATGAATGGATAGCAATGGAAGAAATCATGCTGAATGAAATTAGTCAAAACTAGAGGCTCAAGGTTCGAATGTTTTCACTCATTTGTGGAGTCTAGAGCAAAACACAGGCTTAGTGAAATATCAAGCTCATGTACTAGACTCATTAAAACAGGAGCAACACATAATCTAGTAAATTATAGATATATAGTGTGGAGAGAGGTTACAGGGAGGGATGATAGGTAGGGATCTAGGGTGGAAAATCAATAATGTAGCTTACTCTTTACTCTCCCCTGAAGCCAAAAAATACAGAAAATGTACAATCATATATGTATGTGCTCTTTATGTTTATGTGTGTGTGACAGAGATTTATATCTGTTATGGGGGAAATATAGAAGGGTCAAGAGACTGGGTTGTGGGTGATGTAGGGTGATTCTAGATTAGGATCAGGGACATATATTGTTACTACATATGCATTTATGATTGTACAACAACACAACTGTTCAACAAAATTTTAAACAATTTTTAACATTAAAAAAGATTTCAGATGTAATGCTTTACAGTTTAATACTATTTTTAGAGTTATAACGGGAAGGGGAAGGGAGGGATAAGGGAGGGTAATTGGGGGGGGGCACTCCTGGGGACAGTTGCAATGTCCAGAATATATACACATCTTATACACATTTTATATTGTCTTGTTAAAATCTTGTAAGGTTGCTCAAAAATAAAAAAATTAAAAAAAAAAGATTTCAGAACAGAATGGAAAGATTTAGTAAATCTAATGTAGATTTTTCTTAGGACAAATAAATATTTAAAAAGTCTCAATCATCAATAGAGGTCAAACTTTAAAAGGTCAAGGTACCACTTATAAATCCCATAGAAAGGCCCTATAAAACATGAATATGAAACAGACATTCATGTTTATATGTGTTTACTTTCTCTAATAAAGTACCGGTTGCAAAATTATGTACTTTGGGGTGGAAGGCAGTTAGTTCTTCATGTGCTGAACCAATCCAGGATGAGTCATTATCCGACATCCAGTATTTCTCTGTGTTTCAAAATCTGCCATGTCTCGTGAAGAGCTAAATCTCCTGGAGATCATATTCCCATATATTTTATTTATTGATTGATTTTTATTATCATTGTTTTGGTTTTGTGGATTGAACCCAAGGGCACTTAACTACTGAGCCACATCCACAATCCTTTCTAGTTTTTTCTGCTACAGGGTCTCCCTATGTTGCTTAGGGCCTTGCTAACTTGCTGAGGCTGCCTTTGAGCTTGCAATCCTCCTGCCTCAGCCTCTCAAGTTGCTGGAATTGCAGGCGTGTGCATATTGGGAAAACATTCTTTCTCTTGTGTTATTTAGTTAATAAATG
Source organism: Aplodontia rufa (assembly GCA_004027875.1). Taxonomy (NCBI): domain Eukaryota; kingdom Metazoa; phylum Chordata; class Mammalia; order Rodentia; family Aplodontiidae; genus Aplodontia; species Aplodontia rufa. The sequence continues at coordinate 3,097 of PVKS010030703.1, forward strand.
TATACTTCCTGGCCAGAAAAGGCCCATCCAAGGTGATTATCTGCCAAATAGTTGGGAATTAATCACTTGTTTCAAATGTAGTGAGGGTGTTCCACCTATCAATCATTGTGGCTCACCTCAATTACACACTCTGTACACAGGCTCAGTCTTAATCTGTACCCCTAATTTAGATGCTGTGATCTGGTTTCTATCACCAATAGAACTAGTAGACCAATAGGGGCTTGCTACCCAATAATCATGCTAGATCCAGAAAAAAGCTTATGTGAATTAGGCCTAATTTAGGGATAGTTGATTTATCTGGCAAGCAAGTCCTGCCTTTGAGTGCTCTCTTCCTTCACAGTCCGCAGACTCACAAAGTCTGTCTCTAGGCATCACCTTCTCTGGTTTAAACTTTCTTAGGTAACCCCTGATCTTCCCTTTTATTCAAATGCAGTTGTCTTGGGGACCACATCTTACCACCCTTCTAGGGATAAACTATGAAGTAAATTCAGTCTGCAGATTAATAGTACTTTATGAGTCATTCCTTACAAAGAGTGTAGTTTTGTTTTAATTTAATTAATTTGAACAAATATATATCATCAGGTAATGTGTATCAGGCGCTGTGTGTGGGTTTGAGTGTATGACCATAGCGAGGGTGACAGTCAGTTGTTGTGCTGACCATCAGATTCTTAGAAGAGTCTGAAATGACATGTAATATGTCATTTCAGAATGAACATGACATGTAAGCTACATAGCATGACAAGGACTTTGATATGGACCATGACCCAGAGTATATGACTAGTGCACTCAGATTTATAGAATCAATATATCTTCTGAGACCTAAAGAGTAGGTAGAAATTGTCTAAGTACAATGGTTTTGACCAGATGCAAAGGACTGAAATGCATGGAAAGAACCAAAAGAAAGTCTTGTAGCTGCAGATCGGTGGGAAGACAGCCTGTAAAGGTAATCACAAGCTCATCATTTCCTTTATTCCCAAAGGCACTTTTTAAATGGTGGCTGTTAGAGTTATGGCCAGTGGAGACAAATGTAAGGAAAAGAGACTCTCCTGAAGTCCCTCTAATCACAGTATATAAGTAACCCCTTGCTTTACCTACATAATTGGCAGATTCTGACATAGTCTCTCTGTCTTTTTTTAAAGATGGAGGGAAAGAATTAAGAGGGATTCAGTTTTATTTATATCTCATCTGGCCTTTGTTTCTCTGACACATAGTTGTGTATGTGGTGCTGGGGTGTCAACCCGGATGCTTGTCCATGCCAGGCAAGTGCTCCAACCTCTGTCCGCGACTCCATGCTCCCTGACATAGTCTCTTTAAAACTGTTTTTAAATCTCATTCATTCTTCTCTTCAGCCCAGAAGGGAGTAGTCCCCAAAGCACACCACTTACATATGAATACCCAAACCATAGGCTAATTTCCTAGATGTGAAATCCTTCTTCCTCCCTGGTCCTAGTGATATCAATAGTCCTTGTATCTCCTACAATTCCTTGAAAGAAAATGCAGTCCACTCACAGGCACAACAGGCTCCACCCCAATGTTCTGAATTAAGAGAATACTTAGAGCTGAATGTTCCAGAGCTTCATAGTGGATGGAAGGGGAGCAAAGCCATAGGCAGATTTGTGTAGCATGGATCAAAAACTGAGCTGGTGCATCATATCCCTGCTTTCTGTAGTATTGACTGGGGGATGGAGAGGCTGAACCAGTTTGTGGTACCAGTGAAGAAATTCTGCTGTATTTTTGAGTGTAGGTCATGGTACCAGCAACTCATATGCAGGTCAAAGTTCAGTGGCCATTGTGGCAAGGATCAAATAAGTTAGTATATGAAATACATGGAGCAGTGCCAGGCATACAGAATATGCTTAATAAGGATGAGTTGGTACTTCTTTTGAATCTTGATGCTGGCAGTGTGGCTAGAAAAAAAGGAAAAGCCTTTGGTAGAGAAAGGCAATGGAGCAGATGCATAGAGTGAAACAGATTTTGTGAGGGAGAAGTTAGGCCCAGGCCTAATGCTATTTTAGTTTCAGTTGTAAATCACATGTATCCCTTAATATAGATGCTTTTTCTCTTAAGGTAACTTGGAAGAAATTCTGTTCCTTAGAATTAAATAAAGCCAACTAAGAAACTCTCTAATTCAGAGAATGAATTAAGCAATAGCAGTACTTTCCTAAACCAATTGTACGTTTGGGTCACATGACATCATGTCAGATAATGAACTATTGTTAAATCCTAAAGCACTGGTGCATTTCCCCCCAAGCTTATGTTAACCCAACAATTGGTTTAATAATTTCAATGCATTCCTCATTACACAGATGAGCTGATAAAACTTGGCCTATGAATTCTCACATATTCTGCCTGTGAAATATTGGGATAATGAACTAATTGAAAAATTTCACCCACAGGCCAATGCTGAGAAAAGCCCCTTTGATAATTGTGTTGTGGGAGAGAGGTAAAATGATATTTGATTGTGTGCCATATTCACAATAGGTCAAGCCATTTAAACTTCCAGTGAAAGAGAAACAAGGTGAGCAGGAAAATCATAGTGTACCTGACTGCAGCATGAATGCCTCATTATGAATAGAGATGAAAAAATAATTTCATTGAAACTGAAATAAAGATTATGTTCTCAGATTAGAGCTGAAGTGAGGACATAAGGTCGGAAACCCATTTGGCCTGGGCTTGCAGCAGCAGTAGCAGAGAGGGTGGAGAAGTAGCCGAGAAAATAACGGAGACACGCAGTTTAGTCAGTGTCGCCTGCCCCAGCCTCCGAATTATGATTTATCCTTTTGAACTACGCAATTGATGTTTTGACATCCAAATTCTGTCTTATTTCTCTGGTTTGTCTTCATTTGATTCATCATGTTGTAGTTAAACTTTAGACTATTTTGTGAGGATGTTCCTGTTTTCCCATCGCTGGTGCCTTTCATTAGATGGACTTACCTGTTCAGTAGCTGAGTGGGTTTATCATCACGGTTTCCAGAGCTGAGCTTCCTCAGCTGTGTAAAAATAAGGAGCCATTTCCCTTTTTTTGTGAGGAGTGTAGTTATCTGCATAACTTCAACCTCTAATAGTATTTTCCATCTTTGTTTGATTTATCCCCTGAACTTATTGATTTGTTTGTTTTTTGCCTGAGTGTTATAAACAGAGCCCAGATATCTCATTCCATTTACAGAGGATTTGCTATGCATAAAGGGCATCAAATATTACATTGTGTGTGTGTATGTGTGTGTGCATGTGTGTAAGAAAGGAGAACTTGAAAAATATACACCTCTGCCACTACATTTCAGGTATCCAAATTTTCCCCTCCTTCAAGCTTGCTGAACTCTCTCTTAATAGACCTTACCATCATCTGATCTACACACTTGGAAATCCATTTTATGCTATCTTGTAGCATGTCCTGAATTAACTTGATATAATGTTAAGTTTTACATTTTTATTTAACTTCTCAAGAATTAATGTTGTTTCCCAAACTACAAGGAGGAAGCAATGTGTTATAAAGAAAAACACTCAAATTTAGACTCAAAGTCTCAGATCCATTTGGGATGCTGCCATTTTACTAAAATTTTCTGAACTCGGTTTCTCCAACTCTAACTGGAAGACAAACCTGTTTGTGTTACATTGTAAGCTGCATTTTCTTACATTTTAATTTGAATTTATTTTAATAACTTAATTTTAAATCATGGGATCAAAGATGTTTGTCTTTGATAAACATATGAAAATATATGAATATATTTCAGCAGAACCAAAAGTGTTTCCTGTGATTTTTAATCTAATAAAATAACATAAATCACATACACACATACATATCTTTTGAAGATTAAAAGAATAAATAAGATAGTGAATGTGAAATGGCTGGTTTACAGCAGAACACAATAAATGATTATTATTATTATTTTGTGACCAATTATCTGGAAGCAAGATCCTGTCTTAGAGAAAGATTTCCCATCCCCACAGTCTTAGCCTCATGATTCATACACAATCAGGGCTCAATGAATATTTGGGTCTTTTGCTGATATATCACGTACAAATTTTTTTAAAAAGGCTTGCAATACAGAAACCATTTTCTACCACATCTGGAAAGAAGTTTGATATGATATAAAATTACAGGCAAAAGGACTAGACAGTGAAAGGACTTGATCTGAGGTGCTGGTATAGGTCCTTATTCTCACCACATGCAAACAGGATTTTGAAAGCTGCCTAGGGCAGTATAAAAGAACCTCAGAGCTGTGATTCAGCACAGAGCGATAACACTGATTTATCTTTCTCTAATCTCTTCCTGAAGGTCAGGAAGAATCTACTGGGCAAATTAGCAGGAAAAGTAGACAACCTAGCTGTGCCCTCGCAATCTGGTAATCCTCAAAGCTGCAAGCATTTCCAAAGTCTTGACTCATGTGATACTTCTAGCTCTGCATGAACATCTTAGAAAGACCGTAAGCCAGTGCAGGAATTCAGACAATCTGTTGGGTCTGTGTGTTTGCATGTGCTTGTAAAGTCTTGGGGATATCTGACCACATCCAAGCAGAGTAACAGGGAGATTCTAACACCCTTCTCCATGTAAGGAAGTCCTAGCAGGTTAATTGTCAGCAGAACTCATGCACTTTAATCCTCTCCCTGGAACCCTATGCTGCCAAGAGGGGCTCTGGATTTTCCTGGAGATACAAAGCTAGAGTCACCAGGCTCAGGATAAATTGCTGTTTGGTATTATTAGAAGTTATTGGTTATTAGTCTCCTCCCTCTGCTCCCTCACCTGTCAATATTTATTAATTCTCCGAAGTGTACAGAGCTGTGCTTCACTCCCCATTCCCCTTTCTCCTCAGCCTCTCCCTGTGAACAGGATCACCTCCAGTTCTGGGTTTAGAAATGAATCCCCTTCTCTTCCACAATAGCGAAATTCAGCTACACATGATTGCATTACAACGTGTTGAAAGCCGCCACACACTTGCTCATTATAGGCGAGATCCTCAGAGGACAGAGAAGTGTGCAGACTTTCCAAAAAAGTTATTCTTAGCTTGAAGTCCATCACAGTAGTGAACCTGAAAATCCAGGCTGACAATGTGGGTGACAACTCCACCTGAGAGTTTTCCTTCCCAGAGGGCAGGTGGGGCTTGCTCCTGGGACAGTGGCTAGCTTTATGGTGGGGTGTAATGCATTCAGAGAAACAGGGTGAGATTGCAAGCACCGAGAAACAAGAGGTGAGTTGAATGAACTTTCTGTTCATTTTAGGGTGCAGACAGAGGTAGGAGTAGGTGGAAATGAATCAGTGAAATAAACAGGCATATGGTAGCGCGGGGAGCAAGCAGCTTCCTGACATGACTCACTGCCCAGCTCCTCCTGCGCTCTGACTCACTGTGCAGAGAGGCTGGTTTCTAAAGAGAACACCGAGGGCTGGGTAGCAGCAGCCCATGTGAACACAGTGCTCACGTGGTTGTGGTTCCTGTTTTCTAGTGACCCCACACCTTTTAGTGACTTGCTGAGATAGCCTATACTTCTTTAAATGTCATTAGGGGGAGAAAAGAAATGTTTCATAGGTTATTTCTAAGATTATTCGGACTCTCACACCTGCCTGGAATGAATCTCTTTGTCCATAATAGGTCCTCAATTCGTGTTCTGGACAACAGAGCTGTTCTGAATACCAGCTGAATTTGGAATGTCTCAGGCAGGGGCCAAGGAAAGATTCAGGAATGAAAAACAAAACAATTGAAGTGCTATTCCAAAAGAAAAAACTAAATTTGTGGTGTAACAATTACATAATAATGGCTTGCATGTGTAGTAATTCCCATATAACTGCTAGGGTTTGGCTCTTAAATATCTCTCAAAGGTCCATGTGTTAAAGACTTAGTCCCCATCTTGTTGATAGTGGGGGTGGTAGAAACTTCAAGAGGCTGAGCCTAGTGGGAGGGTTTAGGACATTGATAGTTTGCCCTCAAAGTGACTGTGGGACCCTGATCTTTTCCTCCTCCTCTGTCTCTTGATTATCTGCCATGAAGGGAGTGATTTTTCTCCCTCAGATGATGCTGCCATGATGTGCTGCCTTGTCACAGGCCCAATGCAAGGGGACCAACCAACCAGGGACTGAAAACTCTAAACCTCTCTTCTTTGTAAGTTGATTATCTCAGGTATTCTGTTATGAGGATAGAAAAATGACTGATAAAATGACAGGCACAGAAAATAAAGTATCAGCAAAGTCAGCCTCTCTTCTTGCAGCACTTGTGCATTCTGGGAAGATCAAGGGGGCAAGCTTTCCAGAGAGCAGCTCTTTTGCAATTCATGGATAGTAAGGAGCCCAGTGGTTACAGATTGCACACACGGGGTCAGCCTTTCCTCTCTACCAGGCTACTCGGTATGTCAATTGGTCTTACAAAGCAGTGTAAAAGGCTTCATGTAACTGGATTCATTAGATGATAGATGATATTTTTTGTCATTAATATTCCAGAAGTTACTTCCTTTAAAAGCAAACTATCCCCCTGAATAAGTCTTTGTACTTTCTAATAGCTTCAAAATACCTTCTCATAGACAATAAAACATCAATCTAGCCAGTGTCAGAATCATCTGAGTTCTCAGCTAGTGGGTCTTACATCTTAATGAGTTTTCATAAGGTGTTTTGCTCACTTGATTTTTTGTGCTCCTGATGCTTTTAATCAAAAGGGCATGAAATATTGTGTGTTTTTAAAGGGTAAGAAAATTCCAAAGAACTAATTTTCCATTCAACCTTATGTTCAATGGACTTTGGTCCTTGTAAAGGAAGTACACAATTCTACCATCAAAATCAGCTTCCCTTGGAGTCAGAGTTTTTAAGAAAGTCTAAAATAACCATGTAACCTGAAAATAAATCTTCCTTAGTAAAAACCATTTCTGTACTGAGGCCGATTTTAAAGTCTGACTTAATATTATAATTCTATAAATGAGTATGTGAGACACTAACTTTTTATATTCATTCTTTAGTATTTTCCTCAGAATATTGAAATTCCTTCTTATTGAATGAGCCCATTGTGTGTGAAATGGGTGTTTTCATGCCTTCTGTAGACCAGGGAGCCATCAGGAGCGCTGTGAGTGGGTCTATTTCCCTCTTTCCCTTTTCACTTTCTTTCATGCCTCCTTTCCTCCCTTCCATTTCTCATTCATCTTTTCCTTCCTTACCTCTTCCCATTAGTAAGAATTTTTCAAACCCAAGATTTAGTCTTCTACTTTTACTCCAGGTTTCTTTGGAAGAGATGAACAAAGATAGAATTTCAGTATCCTCCCAAAGGGTCAAGAAAGAAAGGATAAAGCTTCAATAACTAAAAGGAAGGAAGGGAGGAGTAGAGAAAGATCATATCCTTGTCTTTATCTTGCTATAAATGTCACCAAATTAAGAGTATGGGAATCATACAGTTATAAGATTCAAAGAGGGTAGATATTTGGGGGGATACGGCAGGTGGGCAGAAAAGAGGTAGATGAGACACAAGTACATCTCTTCAACACACTTATATTTTAGAATTACATCTCATCTGGCAAGGTTTGGCATGAAATGTGATTTGGCCAAGAAATCAAAAGGACCAGGGTGGATCTAGGAGAAAGGAATACAATTATTAGAGTTTCTCAGAGCTACATTAAGGGTCAGGGCTGAAGGGGAGAATGGCACTTATTTCATCATTCTCTTGTCTAGTTTAGAAGTAGGGAAAGAAGATGCAATTTATGACTAAAGATCAAATCTAGAACAATGAGCAATCACTCCATTATCATTAGAAATGTGAAGGTAGAGAAAGGATGATGTAAGAGGGGTCATCTGAAAGTCAGGAAGATGTGGTCCTAATTCTCCTAAGCTCCCAGCACTGAATTGGGCAGATGTTCTCTATTCTCCAGGAGCTCACGGAATCACTGGGTCAATAGGCACATAAATGACAAATATAACACAGAGCACTATGGATAAAAAAAGACATGTCTTTTGAGGTGGGGGGAATTGGGGAAGATTTCATGAAAACTGACAGATTATGGAGTGTGGTTTTGAACTAGGTTTTGCAGTATGGGTAATTTTACCAACGAGAAAAAAAGGTGAGATAAATAGATATTAGGGACTTTGAAAACAGGACAGAGTTTTTTTCCAGAAAATAGTAAATAGGTATTGTCATTAAAACGCTGGTTATGGAAAGAGGTTCTAGCAAGCTTGTGAGTGACCAGATTGACAATATGGAGGACAGATTGTGAAATATCTTGAAGGATGCTTTCATTGGTTGCAAGAGAGATGCATTAATTTTTTTCTTCCCTCCCCCGACTTTCTCTTTCTTTCTTTCGCAGCAGTGAAGAGGTGAGAGGTGGGGGGAAGAATTGGAAGTGAGGACATATTATGAAATCTCTATTTTAGATAACATCTTAACAGCAAACAGATGATGGTGTTTGGGAGAACCCCCAATTCTTGAACATCCAGCTCTGTGTTGGAGGGTGCGTTCCTTGGAAGCAAGCTCTAAGATGGAGATTTGCAGGCAGGAAGTTTATTAGGGATTCCCTTTACAATTCCTACCTGTGAGGGAGTGTGAGTATTACGGCTAGGCAGAGAGTAAATTGTCCATATGAGGCACAAAGCCCTCAGGATGTCCCAGAAGAAGCCCAAGAATTGGGATCATCATGCAGAACTGTATCATATTGAGCCAATGGGGCCAGGTCTTATTCCCATAATCACCAGTCATTGGAAGAAGAAGGGGGATGTGACCTTGGTCAGCTGATATCAATCATAAGAAGAAAGAAGTCAACTGTGAGCTATCAGCTGCCCATACTCTTAGCAACTGGGGTGTATTACTCAGCTTTGCATTTCTGTGAATAAAATTAGTGACAAAAACAACTCAGAGGAGGTGGCTCACAGTTTCAGAGATCTCAGTCTATAGCCACTCAGTTCCATTACCCTGGGCCTGACATGAAACAGAACATCATGGTGGAAGGACATGGTAGAGGAAAGCTTCTCATCTCTTGGCAGGTAGGAAGCAGAGGAAGGGACCAGAAAGAAGAAAAACCTTTCCAGGGCTTGTCCCCAGGGACATACCTTTCCAAATAGGTCCCACCTTCCAGTAACCCATTCAGGTATCAATGGATTAATCCATTGATGAGGTCAGAACACTCATGAGCCAGTCATTGCCTAAAAGCCTCATCTCTAAACCTTATTGCATTGGGGACAATGCTTTCAACATGAGACTTTGGGGGAAGTTCCAGATCCAACATGGGAGAACGGGTGTTTCATTCAATCCCAAACCTTAGGCTTTTTGAATCTATAGAAACTGTCAACATCCTATTAATCACGCACAAACCTAAGGAATTTTCTTGGCTTGTTGCTTTCCTTTTATTTCCTACATCCACTCCATAAGTAAATCCTGTCATCTTTTTCTGGAGGGTTTTATCTATTTACATCAGAGTATATTATTCCTGATCTACACCCCTCATCTGCTAATCCATTATTATGAGATTCTCTTGAATTGTCTCCCTGCTTCCACACTTGTTTTTCTTTCTGTATTTTCTCTTAGCATCATATAAATTACTAATGCCAAGTTAAGTACTCAATACACATTGAATATATGCCTGAATGATTCAAAGACAGTGCTACCTCTGCCATGGATGATCTAATTTTATGGTGAAATGGAGAATGTATTGGTGTCTGGGTGATCTAAAATGAAAAAGAAGGAAAAATTAATTTTGTATATCAGAATATTTTAAAGGATAAATCCTATAAATGTCAACCCATTCTGCTATGGTTTGATCTTAAATGTCTCCCAAAGGTCCATATGCCAAAGATTTGGTTGCTAGCCTGTGGCACTGCTGGGAGATAGTGAAATCTTTGGGAGGTGGGGCCTAGTGGAAGGGAATTAGGTCACTGGGGTTGTGCCCTCGAAGGGGATATTAGCATGCCAATCTCTTTCATTTTCTCTGCTTCCCAGTCACCATGTGGTAAGCAGTCTTCCTTCACTCATGATCCTCCCATGATGTATTGTCTATGCTGCCACAGACCCAAAGCAACAGGACCAAGTGCCATGGACTGAAACCTCTCAAACCATGAACCCAAATACATCTTTCCTTGTTTAAGTTAATTCACCTCAGGCTCTTTGTCACAGTGACAGAAAGCTAACACATGTGCCAAACATGTCAAAAATTTTATTCATTAACTAATGAGGAAAACAGTAAGAAGTTAAAACTTATTCAAAGATGACTTTAAAATAACACACATATGTAAGTAATAAGTAATGTTGAAACAAATTAATAAACAGTTCCAGAATTCTTGGAAGGGGTCATCAGAAATCAGCTACATTTTCACCACATTTACATTTATATTTCCAATGACAAGAATCCTATTCATTGTTTTCAGTAACCTAGAACTCACAGAGATGTACAGTTGTTCAAAGGCAACAGGCCAAAGAAACTCTATAGAATTAGCTAATCTAGAAAGATGCACTTTGCAATGCCTAGTTTTCCATTGAGGAAAGATAGTAATCTTTCTGGATCGTTTCCAAGCCTTTCATGACTTTTTCTTTCATACGGAAGAAGAAGGAAGATGAAAGGGAACAAGAGGGAAATTTCCTGGACCATGATGATGATTTACACCTGTTTTCTTGGAGAAATTATTAATGGCAAGTCTTATACTCTCAAAAAAGAAATGTACTGGTTTGGAAGACAAGGAATATAGTCCTTCTCTCTGCAATTCACTGGAATTTCATTATTATTCACTTAAAATATTTTAAAGTAAACAACAAATGGGTTAGTAGAGTTAGAATCACACTCATAAAGATGAAGAATTCACTTTGTACCTTTTATCTAAGTATTAAGACTCTGGCAGAAAGTCAGCAGTGAGTTTGAAATGGGCACAGCATGGAGCAGCCAAGACTACCATGTAATGTTCTCCTAAAGGTAACCCTGACTCATCCATCTGAATGGATTCAGTCAGTCTGATTCTATTTCTCACAGGATCTTCTTAAAGTAGGTGATGGACCAAATGTTTCAATACTTTCACTTTCCAAACCATAGAGCATTTTGTGATTTCTGGTAATCTTCCAAAGGAAAAGTCCATAATGATAGTTGTGAATGTGTGTGGAACAGGCAGTACAGGCAGAAAAGGAGGAGAAGGGCAGGATAATGAGGATCTTATGGCTGTCAGCTTCTGTATTCATCATTTATCAAACTAGACAAGCAGAATGGATATCTAAATGGCTGAATTTGCTTTGGAATTTTGTTTGCTTTTAAAACACTCTGACCTTTTTTTATTACCATGAATACTCAGAGCTATATAGCCATGCGTCTTTTTCTCTCCATTCTTCTCCTTCAGTTCGCACATTAGAGGGGTTGTCAAACCCTGTCACCTCTGCCTTCCCCTCGGTGGCATCATGCTGGGAAGCAGTTAGCTTGATCACACTCCAAGAATCTTAAGAAAGATTACAACATATAAAGTGCTTTAGAGGATTTGCTTATAAATCTTTTTTCAAACTAGGAAGTCACATTGTGAACCCTATACAAAAATCATTCCCAAAGGGATTAAGGCAAAATTTAGGACCAACTATTTCTGAATGGTCTGCAAACAGAAACATGTTTGAATCTCTTCTATGAACAATAGCATGAATAGTTGTAAACATAGCTACCACAAAAATTGCAAATTGTGGGCTCTAATGCAGACTTTCTTAAAGGTGTCAGCTCATATATTTGGAGGGACTCCTTGAAATGAAAAGTCAGAGTGGAAGTCCAAATGTAAGTCACTGGAGTGTTGGCCTCAAGTATCACAGTATTCTGGCTAAGCCAGTGATTTGTGGAAAGACTCTCCCTTAGAAATATTTTTGAATCATTGACATTTACAAAACAAGTTATTTGCCACAGAGAGCAGGTCTCTGAAGTATGTTCTTGAATACAAAAAGAAAACAACCTGTGCAGTGCCAACTCAGGCATACCAAATTTGTGTTCTCAAATTGGAAGGATCATGCCATGCGCACTTTGCAGAAGCATTCTCTAACTAACATTTGCCTTGCCCTTTATGGTTTGCAAAATGCTTCCAACTTAAGATGTCATTGCAGAAGCTCTCAAGGTGGACCTTGTGGAAGGGGGAAGAGAGGAAATGACTCGGTAGACTGTCATTTGCAACTACCATTTTCCTGACCTTTGTTGTAGTGGCTCACTGCAGATAAGATTCTCCTGGAAAGGATTATAAGCTGTTCCAGTTCTACTACTTCAGAGTGCCTATTTTGTAGTGTCTGTTTTGCATAAAACCCATTGAGTTATATACTGTATTAGAAATGGTTTCACAAAGTGAGTGCTAATTAAACTTGAAAGCTTTGATTTTTTATAAATCAAAAAATAGCTCACAATCTGTATTTCACTTTGGTTTTATATCCAGATCCAGTGCTAAGATCAGTCAGACTTTCAAGCAGACAATCAGATGGATGTCGATCTGTTTATTTTGAAAACTAAATTAATTAATTTATATTTTTAGTGAATATTATTCTGCCAATGCCTCCAATTCTTTAGAAGATACAAAAGTGAGTAAGGTCTGTGCTTTCTAAAGCTTATACTGTTAGAGAAGAGAAGACACGCACACAATTCCTATAATACAAAATGTCAAAGGTCTAGAAAGATGAAGAATTAGAATCTATTTCTGAGTAAAGAGAGTTAGAGTAACCCTCACAAAGTCAGATTTGAACTGGGCCTTAATCAATGGGTAGGCTTTGTAATGATGGATGAGAAATTATCCCAAGGGGTGGAAACAGCATAAAAGGTGGGAAATACAGTGTATGTGGGAAAGGTGGTAAGTTATCTATTATGGTGCGATCACAAATGTGTCAGGATAGAGAATCTCATAAATGAATAGCATTCTTGTGTAACTCTCACAGTTTATTTTAGTTCATAGTCTAAAGAAAAGCAGTAGCCTCAAAATTTTATATTTAAACCCATACCATTTAATAACACAGAATCACAGTAACATATGTATATGTACTTGAGTCTCTAATTATGTGTGTTTAAGAGTGGTGATTTACACAATGATTTTTGTATTTATTATTTTTCCCTTTTATTCTAAAGAAGCGAAGAAGTTTTCTTGTTATATAAATAATACATTTTCTTAAATTATTAAGCACAAAGAATAAAATAAGCAACCAAACTCTAACCCTTCAAATTATCACTGCTCACATTATATGTATATTCTTCCAGCATCAACATCTACCTGTGTGTGTGGGGGTTATGTATAACAAGGTGCAGAATAAATATATGTAAATAAATAAATATATATATGCATACACACACACACTCTAATGTGTTATAAACATTTTTCCTCCAGTTAAACATTTTCTGTAAGTGTTTCTGCTTCTATATAATCTTCCATTATTTAGAAGTACCGTGATTTATGTAACTAATTTCCCATTGTTAGAAATCTGGGTGGTTTATGTTTTTTTCTCCTGAAAATACACAACATTGTAATGAACAGCATTATGATTAAATCTTTGCATATATCCATGAACATTTCCTAAGCTAAATACCTAGAAGTGAGATTGTTACTTTATGGTGCATGTGTGTGTGTGAAGTCTAATTCTATGAGAAATGTGTACCTTTCTAGATTTCCCCCTGCAGTAAAGCAATACAGCTTCTCAAAGAAAATGATACAATTTCCCTGGGAGATGGGATAGTCAGAAACATGGTATATCTTTGACATTTGAGCAGAAACATTAAATCACTAAGACCTGTGTGTCAGGAGTCCTCCAGCTGATATATCTTTCACCCAGAGAACCCCTCCTTTATCCATGAATAACATCAATTGCTATTCTCTGCATCACGGATTCCTCTCCATTACTATCTCAGCCTTGAAAACACTGCTAGCTACCCCCATATAAGCCATCTGAAGAGCTAAGGTTTGCCACTGTTTTTCATTATGCTAAGGCTGATCACAGAGGCATACCATGGCAATCACAGATACTAACCAGGCAGTAAATAAGGGCAATTTCATTACAAGTGCACACTTGCATTTTATGCCCCTTAATCACAGTTACTGCTCCCACAAGCAGCACATGCTCCCAGTCTGGATTTTGACAAGAAATTCTTTATCAGAGGAATGCTGCAGTGAGGGTGGGAGAGGTGTTTATTGCCAGGAGCAGTTCAGCACTCGACAAGGAGGCAGTTTAAAAAGCGTCCATGTGCATTTACACATGCACCGTTGGCACACAGAGCCTTAGTCAAAACAGCAGTGTTAATGCGGGTCATGGTCTGATGTGGCTCAGTGGTTTTATGTTTTCATAGCCTCTGGATGTTTAATGAGTTTCTTCTTCTGCCCACCTCTTCAGAAAACCTACTCGGTTGTGTTAAGGCCAAGGATACAGTGGAAAATGCCCTGAGACCTGAAGAGCAGTCCCATCAGAGATGTCTGAATGGCCCATTTGCTACCTTGTACTTCTTCTCAAACCATCTATTAGCTTGAAGTCATGATTATTGAGCAAAGAGCATAAATTAAATTAAATTGAATGACATGTAGGAAATGTCTGACCTGTCAGAAATATAGTCAAATAGAAATTCTTAAACTGGAGTGATAAATCAATTCCTTCAAGATATTTTCCTGATATCCAGCTTCCTGATTTGGTACTTACAGAGAATTTGTGCCTGAGGTTGGCTCTAAATGGAAAATATGTCGACTATAGTAAGCTTCCTTTGAAACCATGTTAACCTAATAGTTCTTTAAGTGGGAGACTTTTTTTGTGGCAAGGGTTTGATGATAGAGAAAGGTAGAGTCACTCATTAGGGTTAGCTACTCTAAATGGGTAGAATGCATAAAACACTGGTCCCACACTTCTTTTTTCGGGGGTCCTGTGCAAAATATTTTACAACCAACATAATAAGCACTCACCAATCACAATAGGTACTAGCCCAGTTAGAATGGACGTCAGCTTTAAGAACTGGTACTTGTGCTGATGTATACTGCCTGAATATCAGCCTTGTGGATAAGTGTGCAGACACCAAAAGCAACATTCATTAGTGAGTGACGGCCCTATGTTAGGTACCTATGCTGGGCACTGAGGATGCATATAATAGGCATAGAAGCCTGTAACTGCAATACAGTTGTGGGAGGAAGAGGAGTAATAATAATAGCTTATCATTTATTGAGGGGTTAATAGCAATAGACACTACTTGCAACACATCATTGAATCTTACCAACAATTCTTCAAAAGAGGCATCATCATCAGATATGGATGAGGTGACCTGAAGCTTTGAGATGTTAAATAAATTGCCATGTAACTCAGATGGCAAGTACCAGAGTCAGAATCGAAAGCATCCTCTTTCTAGGAGCACAGTATTCTCTCTTTTGCATCTCCTTAGAAAATTGCACTGGTTTTGTCTCTGCCTTTAGCAGATCTTTCCCACACTATTGCATGGATTCAACCTAGAGAAGACATGAAGCAATGAGAAGGACAGCACTGCACTGTGAGATCCTCTAGGGAAAGAGCTGGGTGTGCATGCCTCTGGGTTGAACACGGTGGTCTGCACGCACCAAATGCTCTACAAAGGTTAGAAGTTGTATGTGCAGGACTCTGCTCCTATGCTTTAAAGTGAAGAATGTTCCCTCCTGTTCATGGATTTGTAACTTACTTGGTTAGATAGGATTCATACATTAAAGGCAGAATAGCGTTCCATGGCAGCATTAGCTAAGTGCCAATTGTGTGGCATGATCAACTATGAAAAAAGTTCCTTGAAGTAGGTGGTCTGACCATCTAAGAAGATTTCACGTGAGACTTGTCTTGGGCCTTGAGGGAAGGTAAAACAAAGCTGTGGGCATATGGAAAATAGAGGAAGGAAACTTTTAAAAAGGAGAAACACATGATCAAAGATGTGGGAGTAGGAATGTAAAATCTGTTTGGAAATTAGTAAATAAATCTCTTTAACTATGTAACAGTTATTTTTAATAGCCCAAAATGGCAGACAAGATAAACACTAAAGAGTTAGGCAAACAGCATCACTCAAAGCAAACACACCCACACTACCAAACTTGGTGATTCCAAGAATAAAAATAAAAAATATATAAAATAATCCCTCTTATTCTTTTCTCAGACAAATACTCTTTGATGTAGCTATACTTAAAACTACTGACCTGTACATTTAAAATTGATTAATATGGTTTAAAAAAGCAAATAAACAAAAATTTCCCACCATTACTCTTTAGGGAAATGGTCAGTCTGGATAAAGTGCCCCCAACCCTATAGTTATTCAATTTATATTCTTATCCTGGAGTTTGATTGGTTGTTTTCTTGCATTTGCTTGTAATTTCTTTCCAATTGGTCTTTTCATTTCTAGGGTTTAGTGCCTAGCACATAGTACATGTTCAATGTATTTTGAGTGAATGAAGGACTTCAAGTAAGTAAAGACTTGAAGTGAGTTGCATTTAGCTAAAAACCTGGAAACCTTCCTTAACACTTTGAGAATGAAGCTTAGGGCCAGTCAGCATTAATGAGGATATATAATTCACATGTGCTGGGCATGAAATGGTTAAACAGGAAAGTCCAAGGCTCCAAAAGCCCCTGGGAATTTTTGTAGTACATCATAGGAAGTATAGTACCACAGTCAATAACTTTTGGGCAGATAAGATTTTTTTCCAAATAAATTTAATCCAAATAAATTGTTCTCTTCTAGGCAGAAAGCCAGGGAGACCCATAGAATTCTCACCATTGCTTTGGCACAAAGAGCACACAGAACAAGGCAAGCAGAGAGAAATAGAAGACTTCCCCATGTAACAGCAATTGGCACATTGAATGTTTTTGGGTTAATCTTTTCATAGCGAATTAGAAAAGAGACTACTATAAGTTCAAAACAAAAATGCTTAGAAAGACAGGGTCTTGCTGAGTTGCTTTAGACCTCTCTAAGTTGCTGAGACTGGCCTTGAACCCATGATCTTCTTGCCTCAGCCTGCTGAACCACTGGGATTACAGGTATGCACTACCATGCCAGTTATTCAGTTTTTAATTCATTTGACACCAACGGCTGAGATTCCCTTATATTTGGTGTTAGAGTGACAGATTTGATCTCTGTCCTTTTGACAGACTGCTCAACAATAACAAAAAACAATAATACTAATAATCACAGTTAACCATGAATACAAATAAGTGCTGACCGGGTGCGATGGAACATATATAGCAGGAAAATAACATATTTAGGGATTTGGGAACTAGAAGTAGGGATCCAAAAAACTTTTTGTAGGAAATGGCATTCATAGTGATCCCCAAGTCAACTAAAAAAAAAGTAAAAAGATATTTAGAGTGTTTCAAGAAAAGGATGAAAAACATGAACAAGAACAACAGAGGTGTGATTTTTATGAATTATAGGAACCAGTTTAATCCTCAGAAAGCCATGGAGCCACACCCTCATTATAGCCATTACACAAAAACTTGACCAGGAGTTTTTCATATCAATATGCACTTTAACTTACAATCTGATTAGGAAGACTGGAGAAGCAACCAAAAAGAAAACCAAAGGAAAGTCACAAAACTGACTCATTGATCCAACAAATACTTAATAAGGGCCAACTCTGCATCACACACATTTTTAGTAGTGAGCCTGCAGCAGAGAACAACACGAAGTTCCTGCTGTCATGTACTTTTATTACAGTGGGAAAAGAGAAAAAAATATGTGTCAACTGGTGATATTGGCTCGGGAGAAAAATAAAAATGGTAGAGCATAGTGAAAGGGAAGGGAGTGACTGAGGATGGGGTAGACACAAAAGGCTTGGCATTTGATGGATTTGAAGTCATTTCTAGGCTAAGTTCTGAGTTAGTCACATAGACAGCATAGACAGAAGAGTGTCCCATCCTGAAAGAATGAGATGTGCAAGGACCCTGAGGTTAAAGTGTGCTTGACATGTCTGATAACAGCAAGGAGGACATTATGATTGGTGTAGTGAGAGAGTGACAGTATTGTGGTTCGAATGTGAGTTGTCCCTAGAAGCTCAGGAGACCACTAATGGATATACAGAGGTAAGATGATTAGATTTTGGGAGCTGTAACCTACTTTAGTTGATGAATTCATTTGATGGATTAATAATATAAAAGGACTACTCTACTGGGTCGTAACTGTAGGCAGGTAGGGTGTGGTTGGAAGAAGGAGGTCACTGAGGGTGTGCCTTTGAGGTTTATATTTATCCCTGAGTCTCAGCCTCTCTCTATTCTTCCCAGCTGCCATGAGCTGAGTAGTGTTCTTCTGCCATGTCCTTCTGCCATTATGTTCCACCATCACCTCAGATGCAGAGCAATGGAGACACACCATGGACTAAATCTCTGAAACTGTAAGCCTAAAATAAACTGTTTCCTTCAAGTTGTTCTTGTCAGGTATTTTTTGTCACAGAGATGAAAAGTTGACTAACACATAGAGATTGGTAGAACCGAAGTCCAGAACATCCAGAAATGAGACCAAGGACAAGACAGGTCTGTCTGGAGGGCTCAGTTAAGTATATACCAGATGTGATGACATCATGGGTGTGAGCAGACTGAATTTAAACAGATGACTTCCTGTGGGTGCTGAGTGGTCCATATGGAGGTGGAGAGCAGAGGTGGAAGCAGGGAGATGCACTGGGAGATGGTTGAAGTCATCTAGTTATACCCTGGCAGCCTGTTAATGGCAGAGGTGCTTAAAAATGGTTGGGTTCTTGCAAATGTAGAGATGGATTGCAAATGAGTTTAGGGAAAGAGAAGAGTTAAAAACAACATGTATGGGACTGGAACAGTGGCTCAACAGTAGAGTGCTTTCCTGGCATGCAAGTGCACACCTGTTTTTTGGAAAAACAAAACAGATGAAAAAATAACACTCAATTTTGGGAATTGCCATTTCCTGACGTGTGGAATTACTATGTCGGACAAAATGAACATTTTTAGACAATCTGATGGGACACGTCAAAGAACTCTCAAGACAGATTCTATTTGGATTGGTTCTAATACCATTCTACTTGTAAACATCTTTCAGGCCACTAAGGAGTTGAGAGACACAGTGATGGTTTTTGGACTTGTTATTTAAACCAGGCTGTGGTTTTCCTGTTTAAAGAGCTAGACATATTTCAGAATTACCTCTGTTTACATTTTATTGAAATATTGAGACATGAAAGAAGGAATAAATGCACACATAGGAAATTCATCATTGAGATCTGATATCCACCATACTCTTGGTGATTCTACTTATCCTCCATTCCACTCTTGATTCTATTATCTCCTCCTCCTTCCCTTCAAAACTGCTGCTCTAGGACTTCGGACCAGTAACTGTCTTTCAAAGAGACCATGCCAGATGGCCAGCTTCCTTTATTTTGATAAGACGATACAAAGAAGGATGGAAAAGCACAAGCAGAACATGAATAAAATGAAAAAGAGGGCTACAAAAGTGGGTCTTGCCTTGTGGTATATATGCAGACTCAACTGGATATGTTCTAGTCTGAGGATAGGGAGGACAAAACCAAATTAAGCCCATGTTGTGGTTAGATGTGAAGTATCCCCCCAAAGCTCCTGTGTTAATGCAGAAATGTTCAGAGGCAAAATCAATTTTGAGAGTTGTAACCTAGTCAGTCCATCTTAGTTTGAATGGACTAACTGGGTGGTAACTGCAGGCAGGTGAGGTGTGGCTGGAGGAGGTGGGTCACAGGGGGCATTCCCTAGAAGGTGTCATCTTCCTGACAGTCCCTTTCCCCCTTTCTGTCTGCTTCCTGGCTGCCCTGAGAGGAATGGTGCTCCTTTGCCACACCCTTCTGCCATGATGTTCTGTCTCATCTTGGCCCAAAGCAATGAGTCACCAATGACGGGCTGAACCTCTGAAATCATGAGCCAAAATAAGCTTTTCTTTCTCTAAGTTGGTCTGATCAGGTAATTTTGTCACAGAGAGGAAAAGCTGATGAATGCAACCCATCTGATGGTGTGTGGTACAAACTGAATAGTCAGAAGAAAGCGATGAGAAAAAAATTCAATCTGGTTCCTAAGACTGTGATCCAGTCCTTCTTCCAGTTTTATCCTCAGTTAAACTCAAAGATTAGAGACCCATAGGGCATTACCAGATCTGGTGTCATTTCCAATATAACACAACCTGCTCTGCAGTTCGGATTCCAGACATCTCATTTGTCTCTCACTAGACCACCAAACTGTTGAACAGATCTAATCTTATGTGAAAATTTCAGCTGCACTTGGGACTATCGCCTCTGGGTTTAGTGTCCTCCATGCTCACAGTAAAATGTGGCAAAGATATTAAAAAGAAAACACTTCAGAAATCCCAGTTCAGTGTTTGTGACTACATGGAGGTATTGAGTGTAAACCAATTTCTCCATCATTCTTGTGTCCTTTGCAGTTATTTTATTCACTTGTTCGCTTGGTTGTTTGTCACCCCCTTTAGAAAGCAAGCCAGAGGAAGAGAGTGATCATGGCATCCCATTCACCACAGATTGTCCTATGCCTCGTGCTTAATAGACACTGAATAGTTTTTGGCTCTTGAATAAATATATCATTCACTCATTAATAGAGGTTTTCAGCAAAATTAAGGGTACCTTGTAGATGTATGGGAGACCAAAATAAGATAATTTATCCTTCACATTACCCATTTAAGATTTATACCATACTTAGTTCCAAAATGTCTTGAGCTCTTCCAGAGATTAAAATATACTATAACTCACATAACATCTTTATGTGCTTTTAAATATGAACACTTTAAGATGTTATTTACTGAATATTTAATAACTGCTCTGGATCTTCACTGGGAATACATGGAATTTGTATGTTATTTTGTGATGTGTCTTTCAAGCCCATGCTACTCAGAAATAAAGGTACTCAAGTTGTAGTAGCTTCATCTTTTCAACACAAAATTCAAGTTAGAGTTTTGAAGTCTTTGTGACCAAAGAGCTTTGTGGATTTTTATCTCAAAGCATTTCTACAACATACCTGTGACATTAAAAGCAGACAACACATTATCTTTCAAACCAAGGTTTCTTTATAGGCATTTTGCAAACATCAGATTTAACATGTTTATTATAATATTGCTTTGGCCATTGTGATCAAAATTCAACATTTATTGGGTATTCTGATGGCAATGTTAATGTTCCAGGAGAATAAACTACCCTACCAG
>PVKS010030704.1:0-24140 GCA_004027875.1 Aplodontia rufa
TATATTTATGTATATATGCATATATACGTATATACACACATTTATATCTCTAGTGGGGGGCATATAGAAGAGTTAAGAGACTGGGGTATGGGTGATATGGGGGGTGATTCTAGATTAAGATCAGGGGCATATCATATTGTTATTACATAAGCATTTATGTTTGTACAACAACACAACTCCTCAATAAAATTTAAAAAAGTGTAAGAAAGCATTATAAAGGTGATCCATTAATGAATTAACAAAATATGTGTTTTTATGGATTCTTTGATGAATGTTATATTTTGTAAGTAGTTTTGAATTTGTCATTTTTGTGATTTCTCATTCTAAGCTAAATTTTCACTTTTATGTGAAATGTCATACTCTTTTTCTTAAAGAGTGCTCCTAATTGTATGTATATAAGACCCCCCAGAACCTTGGTATATCCTCCCTCAATACATGAGTGCACTTGGTAACATTTGTCCTTTGGTCTATATGTGTTCCTAGTAGGAATTAAGCCAAAGGAACCACAAGTCTGTGACACTCTGCCTGGAGGTCTTAAATTCATATAATCCGAAACTTGGCCTCAGTTTCTCAATCTTAAAATGGAGAAAATTCCTTGAAACTCCCTGCTTCCCACAGGTGAGACTGGGTTACACAGAAAACCATGACGAAACCAAAAGCACCCTGGAAACACAGTCATAAAAGAAAGAATAAACCAATGCTCATTGAAGAAAGAAAATGTTAGAGTGACCATATTACCCAAAGCATTAGACAAATTCATTGTAATCCTCATCAAAATACCTATGATGTTCTTCACAGACATAGAAAAAAAACAGTCCTAAAATTCATTTGGAAGATTAAATGACCTGGAATAGCCAAAGCAATTCTAAGCTAAAAAAGCAATGCTGGAAGCATCACAATACTTGACTTCAAATTTTACTACAGAACTGTAGTGAAAAAACCTGCATGTCACCAGCATAAAAAGAGACACATAGACCAACGGTACCGAATAGAAAACACGAAGACAAACCCACAGAAATGCAGTGATCTTATCCTTGACAAAGGCACAAAAACATACAGCCTTTTGAACGAAAGTGCTAGGAAAATGGGAACGTGGTCATCCATATGTAGAAGAAAGAGTCTAGATCCTTCTCTCTCACCCTGCACCAACAGTCAACTCAAACAGATTAAAGACCTAGGAATTAGATCAGAAACTATGCATCTCCTACAAGAAAATGTAGGGTCAACACTCCAAAACACACTGGAATGACTTTCTCAATAAGACGTCCAAAAGTTCAAGAAATAATGCCAAGAGTTAACAAATTGGGTGGCATCAAATTAAAACTTCTTTACGTGAAAGAAAACAGGAACGTGAAAAGAGAACCTGCAGAGTGGGAGAAAACTGGTGCTAGCTACTCTTCCGACAAGGGATTGATACCCAAGATATATATGGAACTTAGAAACTTAACAACATAAAAACCCAATTAATGAATGGGCAAATGACTGAAACAGACACATCTCAAAAGAAGAAATCCAGATACCAATAGATTTACAAAAAAAAGTTCAACATCATTAGCATTAGAGAAGTGCAAATCAAAACTACACTAAGATTTCATCTAACACCAGTTAGAATGGCAGTCATTAAGAATACAAACAGTGAGTGCTGGAGAGGATGTGGAGAAAATGGTTCACTTTTACATTGCTGGTAGGGTTCAAAATCAGTACAATCGCTATGAAAATCAGTATGAGGGTTACTCAAAGGACTAGGAACCACCATATGACCCAATTATACCTCTCCTCAGTATGTATTCTAAAGAATTAAAGTCAGCCTACTATGGTAATACATACATACCCATTTTAAAGGCAGCATAATTCACAATAGCCAAACTATAGAACCAGCCTAGGTGTCTATCAATAATGAATGAATGGGTAAAGAAAATGTGATTTATTTTCTTTCTTTCCTTCCATCCTTCCTTCCTTCTTTCCTTGTTCTAGGGATTGAACCCAGAGGGGCTCTACCACTGAGTTATATACCATCCACTTTTAATTTTTATTTTAAGACAGGGTCTTGCTAAGTTGCCCAGACTGGCCTCAAACTGGTGATTCTCCTGCCTTAGTCTCCAGTTGCTGGGATTATAGCCATGTGTCACTGCACTTAGCTTGTCATCGTTTTTAAATGAACTTTTAATTGTATAATGATTTTAGATTTACAGAAAAATTGTGAAGGCACTCCAGAGTTCTGACTATGTCAGACCTAGTTTGAGGTCTCAATAGCATCTTAAAGCTGGACCACATTTTTCACAATTTATGAACCAATACTGTTAGGTATCATTAACCGAAGTCCATAGTTTATTCAGATTTTCTTGTTGTTTATCTCATGTCCTTTTCTTGTTCCGGGATTGTGTCCAGGAGACCACATTAAATTTATTTATAACTAGAATATCTCTTTAGCCTCCTCTTGGCTATGATGGTTTCACAAACTCTGCTCATTTTTGAGACTGTGGGAATTGTGAAGAATTCTGGTAAGGCATTTTGGAGAATGCTCCTCACTGGAGATTTGTCTGATGTTTTTCTCCTGATAGACTGTGGTTATGGGCTTGGGGAGGAAGACTGCAGAGGTAAAGTGACGTTCTCATCACATCAGAAGAAGGGTACACACTGCCAACACGACTTACCACCTTTAAGGCTGACCTTGACCACTTCGATAAGGTATCAGTTTCTCCACTCTCTTTTCTTATTGTACTTTTTGAAAGAAAGTTATTACAGGTTGAGAGTTATGGTCCACTTTCTTGAGCATATGGAGCATCTACATAAATTATTTGGAATTCTTCTGCATGGTATATCTGTCTTTTTCTTTTTTAAGGGAGAGAGAGGGAAAGAGAATCAATTTTATTTAGGTTTTCATCTGGTTTTTGTTGCTCTGACACTTAGTTGTGTATGTGGTGCTAGGGTTCAAACCCAGGTCCTCATGCATGCCAGGCAAGCACTGTAACCACTGAGCCACTGCAGTTTCAATTATTTTTAAATTTGGCCTTTGTTTCTCTGACACTCAGCTGTGTATGTGGTGTTAGGATTTGAACCCAGGTCCTTGTGCATGCCAGGCTAGAGCTTGAACTGCTGAGTCACTGCTCCAGCCTGCGCCCCTGCCTTTTTTTTAAAGAGAGAGAGGGAGAGAGGAAGGGAGAGAGAGGGAAAGAAGAAGAAAAAGAGGGAGAGAGAAAGAGTAAAGTTTTGTCTTTTGGCCCCTATTTATTTATTCAGTCATTTATATCAACACTGACTCATGGATATTCATTTTATACTTTGGGTTATAATCCATTTATTGCTATATTTATTTTGTTGTGCTTCCTTTCTGAAACACTTGTTTCAGAGTTGCTATGTCACCAAAGATCAAGAATATTCTAATTGTCTTTCTTCTAATCTAGATCACAAAACACATAAAATTGATGTAGTGAAAAAAGAAATCCCTCCCACTTGTACTCAAGTCATAGAATTTTATTAAAATAAATGCAGCCAGCATTCACTGTTAGCAATGAAAATTAGTCCTTGGAAGGCATGGTGCCTGTAGACTGTTCACTTACTAAAACAACTTTTACCTTGAATTGGTTCTGTTGAGATGAATTTATGCTGTAGTTAACTGAGCTACTATTGATCCTGAGGGATTGAAATGTTTTACTGTACTGATTGTCATTAGACTCATTCCTATCAAGCAGTATATGTAGGAAAATATATTTTATTGACTTTTTAAATCACTTTACAGCAAGGAATTACATTTAGAGTAGATACAGTTTCTTAAGCACGTTTATAGGAAGAAAACAATCCTTGCAAGATTTAAGTACTAAATTTTGAATCTTTCTTTTAAAAATATATTTATTGTTTGCATTTTCCAACTATTTTTTTTCCATCTGAGGTCCTCTTGATATAGACTGTGTACGTTCAATTGTGTTAACTACTAAGTTCAAAACAAAGACTCATTATAAGCCATTAACCTTGGAAAAGTTAATCAGCATGTAGAAGAGAGTCAGTGTTAGAAGTATTTGTTTTATTTCTAATATTAATTTGAATGCTTCTTATGTTTCAAATATGAAGTTTTCTATAGGTTGCTGATAGGAGTCAGTTATCAAATTTAAGCAATTTCCTTTTATTCTTTGCTTTATAAGAATTTTTTTTACACTGAAAATTGATGTTAAATTTATCAAATACTTTTAAAGTAACTCTCATACACTATTCTTCCTTAATGCCTTAATTATGTCATTTGTATGAGTATATTTCTAATGTTGACCATTCTCATATTATTTTTTTTTTTAAAAGAGAGGGACAGTGAAAGAGAGAGAAAGAGAGAATCAATCTTTTATTTAGTTTTTTATGTGGAGTTCATTGCTCCGACACTTTGTTGTGTATGTGGTGCTTGTATTTGAACCTGTGTCCTCGCACATGCCAGGCAAGTGCTCCAACTGCTGAGCCACCGCTCCAGCCCAGATTATATTATTTTAATTTATAGTATTATAACATTATTTTGTTTCCTTTTTCTTTAATCAGACTTACCAAAATGTGCCAATTTTATTGGTTTCCAATCATTGGTTGTTAAATTTACTTTATTGACTTTGGTTATTATTTTTACAAAGTAACTCTAAAGAACTACTTAAAAAAACTTAGTTCTTGAGGAAAAAAGTTGGCTTGAAACATAATATTGATGATTGAAAAGAAGAACCAAACAAGCCTCCCCAACCCCCAGATCCAGAACCAATACAAGTTTTAGGATGTTTGTGTTTTCCTGGTCTTTTTCTCAATAAGAAAAAATTCCATTCCATGGTGGTATACACAGATTTTCCAAATGCCTCACGTACATCCTTAGATAATGTCAGTAGTGTTTTGTCCTTAACAAACTGACCTGGACAGAACCAGAATGTTCCTATGCATGAAAGATAATTGCTGTTTTAGTTATCATTGTAGACCTTTACATAATGCATAATGTTATAAAGTGATAAGGAGACTATATAATGACAGAGGAGATGCTCTTTTGGTAAATCAACTTATATAACAAAATAGACAAATTAGTTGGTACTAAAATTATGTATCTATTTTGTGCCCATACCTAGAATGATGTAGGAGACTGGCTTCTTAGTAATATTTTAAAACTAATGTACTAGTTCTATTCTGCCTGTGGGATGTTTTAATGACTATCCTTGCAGGAAAACTTTAATAACAGGGAAGAAAATGAAAACATTTACATTTTAAATAAGTTTTAACACCATTTTCTATCTTCTTGTATTTTCTTCTTACTCATGCATTTTTTTGTAAACATGAAGACCAGAATTGATTAGAACTAGAACTTTGTGGTCCCTACAATACATCTTAAGTCTACACACTTGTCTGGAAGTTGGAAACTTATCTTTCCAAGCCAGGCTAACACCTAATTGTCTCCACATTGTGAGAAGTGTAAAGGCCATCGTGACAATGGGGCAGAAAGTTTAGTCAATTCAATTTAGATAGCACCTCAAACACTCTGAAGTTTTTCTTCACTGCTCAGTCTTGTAAAATTTATTATGAACCTTTAATCCCTCCTTCTGCTTCCCTTAGGTTTTAAAAGTGAATGTAAAACAAAACAAACACAGTCTATAAAAGCATTTCCTCTGCAGCAGCACAGACTTCATTGCACATGCAGTGACTACAGGTTGTCAGAGCCTTTAAAAATCTGTTCCAAGAGTGCTAGACTTTTCACACATTTTAATAGACTTTGTTTTTATTTAAAAGTGATTCAACAGAGAGTCAACATTTGTACAGATTATATTCTTCATTCTGACTTTGCTTTCTAAATATTATTATTTTAAATATTAAGATAATCAGTATCACAATAAAAAGATTGCTTTTAACAAACAGGTATTTCATGGAAAAAATGAAAACATTACAGAAAGAAATAAACTAAAAAAATAAAGTTGTCTTGCTTCTCATCTTTATCTTTGTTCTTAGATAATCTGTCTTTAAGTGTGAGAAACATGAATATTGACTAAAAATGCTATTGATCTTCAGAAGATATGGTTTTCTTTACAAAGCCAAAGTAACTAGTTACCAGTAACTGCATTCTAATAGGACGATAGCCAACAAAGCAGAACAAATTAACATAAAATATTGGGAAGATTCCCATAATGTCTGATTACGGGTGTCATTCTAAGGGCAGAAAATAATGACTGATTTTTCCTTCTATCCTAGAAAAGAATTAACAATGCCAATAAAAAATGCCATTAAGGGACTGAAGCAGTGGCTCAGAGGTTTTGGTGCTTGCCTCGCATGCGCAGGGATGTAGGTTCAAATCCCAGCACCACATACACAACAAAGTGTCACAGTAATGAAAGCCACATGAATAACTAAATAAAATTGATTCTCTCTTTCTCTCACTGTCCTTCTCTCTTTAAAAAAGAATGCCATTATTCCAAAAGGGTACAGTCTGTCTCTTGGATGACGGTAGACCTATAAATTATCATTCAAACAGGGACAAAAGCCATAAACCAGAACAATATAATATAAACTGTGGCATGTGGTCATATTATATAGTATAATCACTCTATTCAATTTGTAGCATCAATTATGTAGTATGTGTTACTTTTATTTTGTAGTTTCATATATTAGATTTTGTTTCACATTTTAACTCTCAGTTACTTATTACCACCACTATCACCACCATCAAAACACCAAGAAACCACACCAGGTTTTGTAGGAGGCAGGATCAGAGGGAGAGACGATGACTGTTGGAGGAAATACCCCACTAAAATCTTACTTTGAGATAGAAATATTCTTTGTCATTGGAATTTCTTACATTGCTGTTTGAAATGGCTCTGCACTTGCTCTTACCAAAGATGTACAAGACAGAGGACCAGCTGACTATAAGGTCTACTGGGGATGCAAAGACTCAAGCCAGTGAATCACCCTACAGTGCTGTGAGAATAACCACAGACAGATTTATATCATCTCTGGAGAGAGTGACAAGTTCTATGAGGGTAGGAGTGGTGAATGGAGTGTGATGTTGGAGAAAATAGAGTCTGATCTGTTTTTAGAGATGAATAAACTCCATTATAAAGTAAGGAACAAAATGACTCATGGAGACTTGTATGAGTTAAAAGCTCTGTAATTGAAATACTAGGTAAGTGATAGAAATTACTGAAGTTGACTTCTGAGACTGGTAACACACTTTCTAAGGCATTATTAGCTGTGGGTGATCTCTTTCTTTATTACATGTTTGTATAAAAACTGATATAAATGGTCTTTAAGTGATTTTTGTTGTCATAACAACTATAACATAATTTAATAAGATTTATAGATGTCACTTAAAGTCTATAAATGAAAGTATACATTGTATAATTATATGAAATATATATTTTACTTATGACCCACAATTATATTTTTCCATTTAAGTTTTAATTTTTAAACTCTTTTAAATATGCTCTTTAGATCTCATAAGGAAATCACATTTGGCAATGAGGTAAGGTCTTTGAGTTGCCTCAAATTAATAAACCTGTATCCAGAGATTATACCTTCTTCACTAAACCATGAAACACATACACTCAAGTAATTAAGTATACTTATGAGTTAAAACATGCTTGAAAGTCGTTAAACATTTATTTGTAAGTATTTTCCCAGAGAAGGATTTACCTAAGGAAGACTGTTCTGGGTCTCAGAGTCACAGGGATTTGTGCCACTGAGCTCAGCATGTCTGATGACTAGCTCATATCCACATAGAGATTTGATCCTTTGCTTGTATTTTGTTTCTTTGTATTGAGAATATATTGTTGAACTTGTGGCTGGGGATCAATGAATTAGAAAATGATGATAATAAAAGAGTTTTAATTTCCCTGATCAGAGTTTCTCACCATTTCTTGGTGTTATAATAACTAAATCTATGGTGTATTCCCATAATAATTTGATTTGGATTTGTCCTCAGTTATCTAGGCTCAATGGTAGTGGTTATATATGACTGAAAGTTATGGCGAACCTGTTTTTTTGGTTGATGTCATAGCTTTGGTCCATTTCAGCAAGTGATTCTGGTCGCTTCAGAGTGGGCTTATTCCCTTTGACCAATTGTTCTAGCTCCACTGTCAGTAATGACTTCCTGACAAGTCTATCAAGCTTTTTCCTTCTTTAGCCCTTTCCTTAGGGGAAGAGAAGGAGAGGTAGTATAGTACCACCCACTGGGAACTGGCATTTGGAAAACCTGTGCCAAAAAAATGCTGTTGTTCTGTTACCATTATTACTACTGTGGTCCGCAATAAAACTCTTTCTCTGACTCAGGGATCTCATGTCTTCCACAAGTTCAATAAAATTGGACTCCTCAAACTCTTGACAGCTCCCTCATGAGCTTCTCGGTGGTCGGTCTACTTCTTTGCCCACCAATTAAATATGAGTGATCCCCAAAGTTCTGTCTCTAGCTTCCTGCTTTCCTCTTTCTTCTTCTTTTTCCTGAATGATCTTAGTTTCATGTGTGCTGTTCTAAATATTAGAGGATGAACTTAAATTTGCACTTCTAGTCTCAATCTCTCCTATGTATGTCCTATGGATTAATATATTCAATTCTAGTGTTCAGGGTACCTCAAACTTACCATGCTTCAAACTAATAATGACTTATACTATCCCTGCTCAAGCTTTACCTCCCCCAGTGTCTCTGCCTCAGTTAGTGTACAGTTATTCAACTGTGCACTTCAGCTAAGTGATTTTTTTTGACTCTTATCCCCCATCCTTCCACATTTTAATCACTAGTACTGCTGATTTTTTTCCCTCAAAATCATATTCATTTCCACCTTGTTGATTACTCCTTCTCTATGTCTTGGGCAAAAACAAGAGTGTATCAGTCACAGTTCTCCAAGAAATAGGACTGATAGAAAATTAATTAACTGAAAGGAATTGGCCTGTGTGATTATGGAGCTCGGTAAATCTAAAATATGCAGGGTGGGCCATTGGTGTGAGAGACCCATGAGGAGTCAAGCTGCCAGTGGAAGGATGTCAGGCAGGTGAACCAATACAGCAGGTGAAACCAAAGTCCAAAGGCATTCAGTGGGGGAATTTGCTCTTACTCAGGAAAGGGTTGGCCTTTTTTTATTCAGGCCTTTGACTGATTGAATGAGACCTGATCACATTAGGGTAGGCAATCTGCTTTACTCAAATCCACCAATTTTAAAAACACCCTCATAGAAAACCATGAAAAATGTGACTATCTGGATACCTTCTGGCTAGGCAAGTTGACATATAAAACTAATTATCAGAAATGTTTTCTGAAGTTATCTATCTACATTTTTTTTTCTTTTAAATTTGCCCTCTAAAGTCTTCTGTTTGAAAGGAAAATCAGACTTCATGACTCTCCTACATAAAGCCTTCCATTACTACATTACCTCCAGAATGAAGTCCACATCCCTAAGCCTGGCTTCTTTTTCAGAGACATAGAACCAGTAGGACCTAGGATCCTGTAGAGAGTTGGGATAAGAATATTATGAGGATCTAGGACCTCATCTTTGTCCATCTCTCCACCTGCATTTCCTGCCGCCTCTTGTCCAACATCCTGTGCCACATTGTGACCTTCTGTGTTATAACTCTTTGGAGACACCAAATAGAGACCTGTACTCTGCCTCTAACTGGAAGCAACGGGGTTAAAGGAAGACAAAATAGGGCTTTTCTTTGGTGAAAAACAAAAAGCAAAAACCAGACAGACCTCAAAACCTGAAAACCAGATTATATTGACCATGAGTTTCTGTTATTTCAGAAAAACGACTTTATACAATGTCCAAATAAACCAAAAGCTTCTTATTGAGCACTAAGAATGACTGTAGGATCAGAGGCTGGCTGTGCCTTTCTTCTTCATCATCAATAGTCCTTGAGTTCTCTGCTAGCTGTCTGTAGAGGGTTTGGGTTTTAGTGAAAGGATAAGCCTGAGGCCTGGGGCAGGGATAAATGATTGCTGTCACACCAACAGGTAAGATCAGCTGACTCTTAAAAAAGTATAATTAATCATTGTTATTGTTCTTTTTGAAAGATTTCAAAATTTGAGAACACTATAATTAGTTTTTTTTTAATGACTCACACTTAGTACACAGGCATTTTTTTTCCTGCAAGGCAATATTTAGTCCATCCACTACATTGCAGTACCTTGAAACCATGGCAACGGTGGTTTCTAATGATTTGTAAGCAACTTAATTTGGCTTAAACATTTACAGGCATTATTTTGCCAGTTATTTCTGGGAATGGTTTAAAAAATATTTCAATAGTTGTATATTTTCATTGTCATTCTCTGTCCCCCAAATTCTTGTGCTTTTCTTCTAAAACATTGTCTTCTACTTGTTAAGATTTTTAGAGGTAAGAAATGCTGTGCAGTCATAAAGCTATCGGTGTGCCCACGGACCACTTCCTTATAAATCACGCTCAGAGAATTCAGACTAGGACAGAGACTGGTACCATCTTTTCAAGAATGATTTCCTATAAGTTAACACCATGAGGATGTTCAAGTAATTTTAAATCCTAAAAGGCAAACTGAGATAGGAAGACATCTATTGATGCTTTTAGATTTGTGTCACATCAGAGAATGAGATGATATCATTACTTTATAAAGCTATTAACTACAGGAGGAAAGTACATCTAATTTCTGACATCACCGTTTTTATCCAGTCTCGCCGTAGTTTTCCAGGTACATTAGCTAAATCACTGATAGATTACTGAGATTGGTGTCACTAAATCAGAGACTGAGCTTCTGTCCTAAAAGCTTAATGACCAATGTCCTTCACAAGCTTCTCACAATTGGAATTTAGAAGCTTCCATTTAGAATGACTCATGATAAATCCTTTGCAAGTCAAAACTTGTGGATATATATGGAAATTTTTCTTCCATCCAATTTGAGAAAGACAGTTTTATTTTCTCTCAAAGTCAGTGGGGGAGTGCTGAAACTTCTTGTTGATAAAATATTTATAAAGCACTATTTTAAAAGTTATAATCATGATGGTAAACACATTTATAGAAAATTAAATGAGGCCAAGTGGGAGTTTAGTTGAACATCTTAGAAATTTTGGCAGGTTACAATGGAGATTAACTGTCTACGTCATTTAAAAACAAGATACAATGATTAATTTTCTCTCAACACATTTGTAACTGTAATTGGGGAGACATGAAACTAACACAAATATTAAAATTATTTTTGCAAATATTTGTTTGACTTGCTGGTATCCATACAGATTTATTTTCTCTGCTCAGACCACATGTTTGCCTAAATATTTAGTGGATCTCTTAGTGGTAGAAATAGTTCTATAAGTAAATTGGAAGAAATTTTAAAATGTTTCATTTCTGTATATAAGTACAGACACAAACAGTCCCATTTTCTCAGTGATACTTTGGTGCTGTGATAGGAGTTTTATAATATGCAGTAAAGGAATATTAAGAAATTATACAGACAGTGTGAGGAATCTTGGTTAGGCATCTCTTCCATGATCTTCCAAGGGATTTAGGCCCTCTCAAGCAAATTCTACTTAGAACTGAGATTTTATTTCTTTGGTTTCCAGAACATTCTCTACATTGTAATAGAATTCTATAGGTCTTAGATATAAAGCTGGCCGGTGCAAGTTTACTTTTTCAAAGCAAAGGTTTACGATTGACTTTTAAGCGTATGTTTTAAAATGCTTGTCTATTTCTCCCCGCTCATCCTCAGGATACTTGGGCTTCTATCTTCTTGATCATCCTCAATGTGTTTAGAGGACTGGCTTTCCTCAGTGTGTCTGGGATGCTTGCTGTCTGGCCTGGTAACTCCTGGTGAGTCATACTGCATTGAGCTGCCTCTGCAGAAGAGGGCCTGATGCTCTGGGCAATGGTAGACAGTAGGACACCCACCTGCATTGCATCGCCGGGCTCAGCTGATGGGAAGACTTCTGGACTGGACAGATGACGAAGATGATAAAGAACCCAGTTTCAGAACTGAAGACCAGTGGAACCGAATAGAAGATCCTGAGACAAACCCCCCATATCCTTAACTATTTGATATTTGATAAAGGGGGCAAAAGTATAGTGTGGAAGAAAGACAGCCTGTTCAACAAATGGTGTTGGAAAAACTGGACAGCCACATGTAGACAACTGAAGCTGGATCCTTATCTTTCGCCCTGCACAAAAATTAAATAAAAATGGATCAAAGACCTGGATATTAAGCCAACAACTTTAAACTTACTAGAAAAAGAAGTAGGGTCAACACTACAGGACATAGGAGTCAGCAGCACCTTCCTTAACAAAACTCCTATGGCTCAAGCTGTAAAATCAAGAATAAATGAATGGGATTCAATTAAACTAAAAAGTTTCTGCACAGTTAAAGATCTAGTCAAGAGCATCAAGAGAGAACCTACAGAATGGGAGAAAACCTTTGCCTGCTACACCTCGGGCAGAGGGCTAATATCCAGAATATACAAGGAACTAAAGAAACTAAAGTCCAAACTCACAAATAATCCAATCAATAAATGGGCTAAAGAACTCAAAAGGAACTTCTCTCCAGTGGAAGTCCAGAAAGCCCATAAATATATGAGAAAATGCTCCACATCATTAGCTATAAGGGAAATGCAAATCAAAACTTCAATGAGATACCACCTCACTCCTTTTAGAGTGGCAAAAATGAAGAATACAAACAACGACAGATGCTGGAGGGGCTGTGGGAAAAGAGGAACACTGTTACACTGTTGGTGGGACTGCAAACCGGTTCAGCCACTATGGAAAGCAGTGTGGAGAATCCTCAAAAAATTAAGGATGGAACCACCTTATGGCCCAGCTGTCCCACTCGTGGGGATTTTTCCAAAAGAGTTAGAATCAGTGTATGATAGCGATGTGGCTTCATCAATGTTTATAGCAGCTCAATTTACTATAGCTAGACTATGGAACCAACCCAGATGCCCCTCACTCGATGAGTGGATACCAAAACTTTGGTAGATATATACAATGGAATACTACTCGGCCATTAGAGAAGACGATATTATGGCTTTTGATATCGGATGGAGATGGAAAGAATTATGCTAAGTGAAGTATCCCAATCTCAGAAACTCAAGGGCTGAATGGTTTCTCTCATCTGTGGATGCTAGAATATATGGGGAAGCAGTAGGGTAGACGGCTAACCTAACAATACTTCAAATTGAGTGACTCTCAGAGTAATAGGGGGATGGCTCCCTAGGATACTTGGAGGCATAGGGAGAGGGATGGAGAAGGGGGAGGGTGTATGAAGAACTCCTAGGAGACAGGAGAGTGGGAATATGGGGGAACCATCCCAGAAGCCAATGTCATTCCTCCACGAGATACCCATTTAATGCATGAGTTCTTGTGGGGGAAACTGAAACAGGTGAAACCCAAGGTGGTCATCCATGTTTTGGCATTACTCCTGGATAACAAAGTATATATACATTGATTACTGTTGGTTTGATAATGTTTCCCCCTCAATTGTATCTCTATATACTTCTAATTAAAAAAAAAAAAAGAACCCAGTTTCCTGAGGAGTTGTGGCTGCTGGGCTCCCCCTACTTCCTGGCAGGATTCCTCATGCTTTGTACTATCTGGAACATTGGTCAGTGTCCTTCCTTTGGCTGGAGGTATAACCTTTCATTTCCACTGCATTTGAGCACTTGCAAGGAGGCATTAATCCTTTTTGTGTTTTTATCCTGTAAGTTTATATCTGTTTGAATGTATACTTCCTCAAGTAGAAAAGAACCTGCTCTTGACTTCACCTTGGATTTAGAAAATTAGCCTTAAGTCAGGTCAGTACCCTTTGTGTGATGTCATCATTGTGATCTCATCCCATTCAATAGCTAATATTTCAGTCACCTTCATAATGGGTCAGTTCTCTTCCTCCTATTTTCTATGTTTACGTGACATCAGAAGTGAGTTAAATGATTCCAAATTAAATGGGAAAATATAACTCTACCCCTTTAGTATAATTTACTTCCTTTTAAAATCATTATTCTCACTGTTTTAGTTTTTTCATTGCTGTGACCCAAGGATCTAACAAGAATAATTTTAAGGAGGAAAGGTTTATTTAGGGGCTCATGGTTTTTGGAGGTCTTAGTCCATAGATGGTCAGCTCCATTCCTTGGGGTTCAGGGTGAGGCTAAACATCATGGTGGAAGAATGTGGTGGAGGGAAACAGCTCAAGGCACAGCTCCTGGAAGGAGGGAGAGAGAGAGAGAGAGAGAGAGTCCATTCCACATGCAAAAGATATACCGAAAGGCATGCCCCAATGACCCCTTCTCCAGCCATACCCTACCTGCCTTCAGTTGCCAATTAATCCCTAGGTATTAACTCACTGATTAGGTTAAGCTTTTATAACCCAATCATTTATCTCAGCCTTTGCATTATCACACATGAGCTTTTGAGGGACTCCTCTTATTCAAACTGTAACATTCTGCCCCTGGCCCCCAAAAGCTCATGACAATCTCACAATGAAAAATACATTTAGTCCATTTCCAAGAGTCCTCATAGTCATAACAGTTCCAAAATTGCTTGAAAGTCCAAGTTCAAAGTCTTCACTGAGACTCAAGGCAAACTTACATCATGAGCTCCTGTTAAACAAACTCAAATTAAGTTACATATATATAAAGGAACAGAGTAAATATTTTCATTTAGAAAAACAGGGGCATAGAAAGAAGGAACGGGACCAGAGCAAGACCAAAATCCAGCTGGGCAAACAAGTCCTGTAGTTCCATGTTGAGCATCTGGAGCACATGGCATCACGATATTCTCTACCAGTGCTCACAGAGCATTGTGGTCTTACTGGTTGCATTGCACAAGGCCTGCAACCTCTTGGCTTATCTGTTCTTGATTCCCACAGCTTTCCTGGGTGGTCGTTTCATGGTACGGGCATTTCTTATTCTTGGGGGTCTCCACTGCAGCTTGGGCTTCCTCCTCACATTTCTATGCATTGCCCTTTCAGGGGCTGCCCACAGGAACCTGGTCTCCCAGGTCTTCCTTCTTGTTGGAAGCCTCCACAACTCTCTCTTTCTAGCATCCTGCAAACCTGTAGAACCAACACCATGTGGTTGTCACCAAGATTTGCTATCATCTGGAGCAACAGCCAAACTTCCAGAGACCAAGGCTGCAACACATTGAAAAAACTTTCTATTGGGTTGGGGATTTAGCTCAGTGGCAGAGTGCTTGCCTCCCATACGCAATGCCCAGAGTTCGGTCCTCAGCCCTAAAAAAACAAAAGCAAAACAAAAGAACTTCCCAGGCCCTTTTGTGCAAAAGGAGTACTCACTGGTCTCTTTTGAGGAATTTTTACTCCCTTGAGTCTGAGATAGGTGTGATCTCACCAATTCCTGAGATGCCCTCAAGCCATTTTTCTTTTTGCCTCTGGGCAAAGTCTTTAGAATTTCTTTAGTGGCTGCAACAACTTTAACAACTGTAACTTCCTCAGCCCCAGTTTTACTCCCATCTTTCAAGTCTGAATTTTTCAAATCTTTGGGCACTACTTCCTGATCCAGATTTTTATGATAAATTTGGCTAAAAACTGCCAGTAATACCCATGCCACAACCTGAATACTGTGCTGCCTGGAAATTTCTTCCACCAGATTAAGAAGTCCATTGCCATCACAATCAGGTTCAGAGAGTCTCTGGACATGGGCAAAATGCAGATAACTTCTCAGACCGAACATAACATGAATAACCTCTAGTTCAGTTTCCATTAGGGTCCTACTTCTCTGAAACCTCTTGAGCCCTGTTTTACTTAGCACAGTCCTATAGGCATTCTGGTCTTTTGACCTCCCACCAGAATCATCCATTAAGCTCCACTTACAATAAGCTAAAGCTTTTTCATCCTCCACCAACAAACTTTCCAAAATTCCTCCCACAGATTCCAAGAAGCTCCAAAATCTTCTACATCACCTGGTCAGGTTAGTCACAACAATAATCCCACTTCCTGATACCAATTTCTGTTTTAGTCAGCTTTTTCATTGCTATGATTAAAAGCCCTGACAGGAAGAATTTTGAGGAGGAAAGGTTTATTTAGGGGTGGTCTTAGTCCACAGATGGCTGGTTCCATTCCTTGGGGCTCAGGTGAGATAGAACATCATGGGGGAAGAGTGTGGTGGAGGGAACCAGTTCAAGGTTTGGATCCAGGAAATAGAGAGAGACTCTGTGCCACATGTAAAACCCAAAGACACATTCCCAGTAATTCCTCCTTCTCCAGCCACACCTTACCTGCCTTCAGTTGCCAGTTATCTCTATATAGTTTTGGGGGGACACCTTTCATCCAAACCACAACTTTCACGGAGCAGTGGAAAATAATCATGCTATGTGTATGGACTCTAGTCAAGTACATTTTGAATGTGTCTGTTACATAAATATTAGTCACATTTATGTATGACTATCTTCACATCACTGTTCATAGTGATGTCTCTGAATCTTCTTTCTCCCACATACAAAGGGCTACTTCTATTTCATTGAACACCAAGTTCCGTCACCTGACTTGGAAGGCAGGCAGACCAAGGTTGATTATGTGGTTGATTATGGGGCAACATGAAGACTAATTTTTTCCCTTCATCTCATGTTTTACCCCAGTGCTACTGCAGTCCAGGTTTTGATGCCCATGGTTGGGTCTCTAGGCATGGACAACATCCAGTGTGGGCTCTTCACGTGTCACATAAGACTATTTTTGGTGTCCAGCTGGAGCTCTTTATTGTGTACTCCAGGGATTCTGTGGAGGTACCACTGCTTGTTCTCCTCTTTTCCAATTTTTGAAAATGTGGGTCTTTTTATTCTTCTGGCTAATTTCCTTGGGTGTCAGCAAGCTGGATCTTCTCTTTAGATGCTTTCAAGTGCATACTCTAATTTTATAAGAATCCTAGGAATCCCCACTATGCCACACTTCGCTGTATAGGAAATCAGAGGTGATGCCTGCCTAACCCTGCAGGCTTCTTTTCCTTCTCTCTGCTGACCCTTTCCCCAAACCCACCAGGCATTCTACTGGGTCTTCTGCCAACCAAGAATTGGTAAGCAACCCCCTGTAGTCAAGATCACATTCACTCTTCTGGAGGGGGTGTTCTCTCAGGTACACATTTTCTGTATAGGATAGCAGAAGAAAGTGGTAAGGGAGGTGTCTCAAATATGATTTTTACCCCTTTTCTTCAATGCATTTCCAAATTTGTTTTATATTGACTTATATTTTGTCCTCTGGAGGGGGATGGTGGGAGGAAGAAACAAATCTTCATGTCCTCTCACTATTTTTGTCTTATAACTTAGCTAGGCATTTACTGAACAGTTTGTAATTGCAATGTGTGTGTGTTTTGGGAATTGTGAAATACACAACAGTCCTTCTGTTGCTTATCTGGGATGAATATCACAAGCTATGTGCATCTGTCTTTCGCTTTCCAAGAACAGAGATTATATTTGTTTATGATTACAAAAAGTATATCATACTTGATTGTGTAGGTAACTGCTTTAAAATACTGTCTTATAAAATAATTTTATTCTTATCTCAGAAAGAAGAGGGTAAAAAACATCCTCAGACTTCAATTTTTGCATAAACAGTCCTTAATGGGCAGTCTGTACACACTGAGAATCAGAAGTTGTGTTCCTTTTAGTGGAGAGAGATGAGAGACCAGCAGAGTTAAAATCAGGAGATTATAATGATAGACCCACATGGAAAATCTGACAAATAAAATTGCAATGTTAGGAGTACTAGTGAGAAATCAAGGCATACAAATAGAATGTAGGCAGGAAGCTACAGTGGAGCTGGAATCTGGAGAGCAAAGAAGAGGGTGGAACTGGTATCAAAAGGACCTGGAAGGGCCAAGTGTCCAGGAGATAATGACAAACCCAGAAAGTCTCATAGATGGAAACAAAAGAAAATATTGACTGAAAGCATGGGGACTCAAGCAGAGGAGATGGAAGAATTCAGTCAAGAAATTTAATATAGTTATAAGGCACGTGAATAACAAAAACCCTAACTCAAGATATTCTGAGATCATAACATTCTGAGATAGAGACCATATGCCATCTTAGGGTGGTGCAGATAAATAGGTTCATGCAGTCAAAACAAATAATGTGGATAAAGTATTCCAGAGTTGAAATCTCTAGAGTATTTTACACACACTCATATGTACATATATGCATGCATGCACATGTGCACAGAGACAGAGACAGAGGCCAGTAAGATTACAGAACAAAATGTTCACAAACATGTCTTAGAAGTAGAAGGAAAATGTGGATGATTTAATTTCTTTTTCCTTTTGCTTGTACATACTTTCTGAATTGTTTACACTGAATGTTATATTTTAATAATAATATAAAAACTTAAAAAAACTATCCAAATGAACTGTAGTATATTTGTAGACTGTTTGAGAATTTGATATTTTGTTCCATGACTGGATAACTGCTTCTGCCTAGATAGGACACAGATGCAAAACCAAATTACTGCAGGGTACAACAATTCTCTTGGAATTTATTAAATTTCCATATTCAATGTGTTTCCCTTGTATCTTATTGTAGAAATTTCTTGATTGACTGGTAGAATAGTTACTTTCTTCCAAAATAGTCACTTAGGGTGGGTCTAACCGGGACAAAGTGAAAAAGAGTTGAAAATCATTGAACTGAGATTGGTTAATTGGAAGGATTCAAAATGAATAAATTAAGGTTGGATCCCATACCATGTACCCTGCTGGATACCTTTTTTGTTTTTTAAAATTTGGCTCATTGAGACTATAATGGGATTATGGAATAAAAAGAATTTTGGGTTTTATTTTTTAGTTCATTTTGCAAATGAGAAAAGCCTTGGGCAAAATTCCTTTTATTCGTAAAGCCAAAATAGTCCACCATGACCCCAACACAAAATGTATTAGATGATAATTTTTTAAAAAAACACTATACCTTTATAAGAATGCAAAATGTTTTGTATCTCAGATGTTTTCATTAACCCTAACCATATAAATACATACAAATATATCAATGATGAAAAGATAAATACTATTCTCAAAGTTTTACTGATACTTAGAAATTGGGTTATAAGAAAAGAAATATTTGGCTATTTGAATTGACTTTAAATTATATACATGTACATATCTATCATAATTTTCTGGTTGAACTAGAAAGTCAGTTTTAATGGCAGATATGATTTTATTCTTGTTTGTGTTCATTGCCTGAATTTTGGAAGGCCACAATTATATTAAGACAGGAAGGGGCTGAATTGGCCATGCATTTGATGTTAGATAATTCATATGCTGTGTCCTTAAAGCAAGGCCAGTTATGTTTAGCAAGAGATAGCAAATTGATCATTGTCAATTCAATAGGTTCACAGCACCCTTACCCATACGTTGGGCAGGTTAGGATCACAAAGAAGTCCATAAGGAACATAATGATGTCAAATGGACTCTAAATGTGTTATTCCCCCACTTAGCACCAGTTGAGATTGTAGTATGATATTTATCTGGATTCTGCTAATTAGAACTCCTTTCCACTCTTTACTAGAGTGAAGTAATATACCTCATTTAATATTGTCAGTAATATCCTATGAGCCCAGTGATTACATCCATGCACAAATAGTCTCAGCTACTCTCAACCTCTTGGTGAATGGAAGATGTGTGTGCTTCTTGATTGAACTCTTTGGGACCAAATAATTTAGGCTGAATGAAGTTTGGTTGTCAGGAGGACAGGCCAGTCAAGCCAAAGCAGTAACTTTCATTTAGTGTTTTCCTATTGCTTGTGCTCCACCTATGAGATGTGTTTTCTGGGGACACAAACCTGGGCCCTGGATGTGTGTCATTTTTTCTTATTTGGTCCTACCAGTTGTCTTTTCATGCATATTCCCAAGAGCTTTCTAGCTCCTCAGTGGGATCTGTGAGCCTGCCCCAGTGGCCACTCTTTTATGGGTATGCCTGTGGACACTAAGCCCAGGCGTCCACTGCCTTTTGTAGCCCTGGCTGCCCTGTGTCATGGTCACTCCTCTGCTGGTGCTGGTGCATTGCCTGGGCTATGGTCTCTGTGCTTATCATAGAACTTGAGGCCTTTGGATGGCTTCCCCAAATTTCCATTCTAAAGTAGAATACTGTTTCCTTTTCTTTCCTCCTCCTCCTTCTTCTCTTCTTCCTTTTCATCTTCCTCTTCTTCTTCTCCTTCTCCTTCTTTTTATACAGAGTGAACCAGCTAAGGCTAAGGCCTAGGTTCCAGACTACGTGGAATCCCACCACGGCTCTTGGACCATTTCTGTACGTTCTGTTGTTTTTTTGTTCTAAGCGACTGGTGGAACCTAAACAAAGTTGTCTTTGCAGCAAAGTTCTCCAGGTGGTCTTGTGCAAACCTAGTAATTCTCCCCCTTTCTTGAGATCACAAGAATAACTACAAAATGTGCTGAAAATATGATATCTTGAGATTAGGGAGAAAGTACCCGAAATAGCCTGGGCCTTGTTCCTGTCTCTCCTAGGGAATATAACTTCTTGAGTTAGGGAGGAACTGCCCAGGACACTCTTAAGATTTGTTCCTATCTCCCCTGAAAGCAGGATGTCCTTCAAAGCTATAACCTTTGAGTTGTGTCATCTCTGAGGTATGTAACCCAGGGTGGGCTGCCTTTCAGGGTCTCAGCTGTACTGTGAGTAGGATGTGCACAGCTGAGACTCCATCTGTCTTTGGCAGCTCTTTTGAGTCTTCCGGAGCTGTTTCACAGTGAATCTTAGGCTTCTTTTGTCCGTTGCTGCCAATCTGCTTCATGCAATGCATCCTATGTTAGTGTGTTCTGTCTCCCTGGACTCAGACATGTTGGTAACCAGTGCACAATGAGCCAGTTTCACCACCTCATGCCGTTCCCATCCATGCCTCACTGTGTTGGTTCCCTTAGGACCAACTATCAGACTCCTCAGCTATTGAATGCAGAGTTGGGACGAGGTGCCCACAAAGGCTCCTGTGAGCTGGTGTGGACAGGCTACAGTACATCAATGTCCATGGGTATCTCACACTTTGCGTTTTATTCCTAATTGCAATAAAAAATAAATTAAAATTCAACAGGGCAGACACAAACCTTGCTTAATGTAATAGAAATACCCTGAATGTTGCACCTGAATAGAATATTTATTACTCATAAGGGAGATCATTATTTTAGAGAAAACTGTAGTGAAGAGCTTAGTAAAGCAAAGATTTTTTTCCCCAAAATAAACCATGCTCTTTCATTTATCTGATTTATATATTTGCATTTTAAGTTTCAATTTCTTTAAAGTAATATATGCCTATAAACAAAACAAAACAAAATAAAAAAGGAACTTTTCTTTGGGGGTACTGGAGTTGGAGCAGGGATCTCTCACAATTCTTTTATCTTTTAAGTTGTCTCCTTCCTTCCAAACAATGACTTCTTTTGCCTGGTCTCAAGGAGTCACCTGTAAGGACCTCTCTTCTAGGAAAGAATCAGCATTCTGCAGAGCTCCTATTTTTCATGTGCTTTCTCTGTTCCTTTGAACAGATGCATAAGGAGGTAGGAAAGCTGAATTTAGCTCCTGGTTCTATCTCTAGGTGGCTGCATGATTTGAACAAATCAGTCAGCCTGTCTGGGTCTCCTTTTTTTTTCTCTAATCAGTAAAATGAAAAGAGGTTTCTAATGATTCCTAAATTTGCATCTGGCAGTGCAACTTTAAAGAATAAAAATAATTTTTAGTGGCCTTTTTTGAAAACACCACCAAATCATGAATTTCTCTATTCATATTCAGATGATAACTTTTAAGGACACATGTGTTGTGCTTTTATGAAGGCGAAAAATGGCTTGTGCTTTTGAGAAACTTCTATATTTAACACAGCTAAATGATTCGTATCTAGTAGTGACAAACTGCATTCTTGAGTAATGGTGGAATATATTTTCTCAGGTGATAGCTTAAATTCAGGTCTACTGGGGCTTAATTAAAGAATGCTGTCTGTAGTCGTGAACAATTCTGAAGCATAAAATCAC
This sequence comes from Aplodontia rufa, assembly GCA_004027875.1. NCBI lineage: Eukaryota > Metazoa > Chordata > Mammalia > Rodentia > Aplodontiidae > Aplodontia > Aplodontia rufa. The sequence goes on from PVKS010030704.1 coordinate 21,884, forward strand.
TAAAGAAATAGAAATGCCCAGAAAGCAATGCCAGTGTTTGGCATTTATTTGAGGCATAATCTGGTTTAGTAAGTTTGAGTTCTTAAATTTGAAGGAAATTCAGGGCTCTGCTGAGTGGAACAGAAGTAAATCCCAGTGGTCATGGCCTGTTGCACAGAGCTGGGGAAGTTTATTTTGTGTCTGGACAATTGGGTGAGTTCCCGAAACCAATTTTCTGCTGGAGATGGTGTGTATCCTTCTGGCAACAAGCTGCTTGAGCTGCGAGCTGTCACATTTCAACGCAGAAGCCTTTTGTTTGGCAACGTGGTAATTTCAGCTCTTATTCTATCAGGAATCTATTTAGAAATTCAGCATAAATGCTTCTGGAGTAAACTGGGCTCTTCATAGGGGAGCCGAGGTCCAAGGCAAATCAAAGGGTGCTGTTTTTCTCTTTCTGATCTGCCCCTTCTTCCCCATGTCAAGTTTGTATGCTGGAAAAAAGATGGAGGGCAGCCTTGAAAGGTGGTTCCCAGAGCACAGAATGTGCGGAGTACAAGAACACACAGAATCCACTTCTTGCCTCACTCATGAAGGAGGGCAGAGAGCAGTCGCGAAGCTGAATCTGTGTGTATTGATTGTTGAGATTTTGTTGGCATTCATTGGCTTTATTACTTCCTCAGCTTTAAACATCTAAGACACTAAGACTGGATACATTATAAAGGCTGTGTTCAGATTCAAATTGTTCATAGGCCTCTGAGAACAGATCCTCCAGTTCTGTTTACTTTTATCTTATATTTTATGTTATAAATTGCTCACTAGATTTTACTGTTAGAATGATATTCAAAAACATTTTCCTTTGCTAGAGCGGTAGCTCAGCAGTTACAGCACTTGCCTGGGATGCTCAAGGACCAGAGTTCAAACCCCAGCATCATGTACACAACGAAGTCTTGGAGCAATGAAAGTCACATGAAAAACTAAATAAAATCAGTTCTCTCTCTCTCTCTCTCACAGTCCTTCTCTCTTTAAAAATTTTTTTCCTAATATCATTTTTTTGCTTCTCTTTTGCTTATGCAAGAGAAAAGATGTGAGAAAATGGCAGCATTTTAAGGTGGCTTGGGTGTGCGTCTTCTAACAGAGCCTGTGTGAAATGAAACCTGCACAGAACGATGCTGGCGTCCCTCCTTTCCATGCCTTTGCTGTTCGCTTTTCTTCATGTGTGAAACTACAGCTCTCCCTTTACATTTCCCCTGCTCACCTAACCTTTCACTAACCCTTTCAAATCCAATGGAGCATGTAATTATTGCACCATATAGAAACAGTTGGGGGAAACAAATGGCATAGTGCAAAAGGTGTAATTTATGGAGACAAGTCATCCAGAAAAGCATGGACAGAATGTTCAATTTATTTTAAATCTTATAATGCCATCACCCCTTTCCTCTTTTGGTGTGTACATTAAATTCTTTGTGTGACACATGAAAAATTATTAAATTCAACATACCTGTATAAAAATCCAGCAGAAGTTCCTGTAAAAATTAAAATGTTCCAATTTAAATGATAATAGAAAACCAGAAGGATTTAAGGCACTTACTTCCTTTGTTCAAATCTATGACTTTACTTAGAGTTTAGGCATTTTCATTTGTCAGCAGCTCAAATTACTTTTTTCCTTCCTCAATCTTGGAAAGATGCAAAGGTGAGATCTCAGTCTTTATAGAGCATGAAGCATGTGTGTTTGTGTGGTGGTAGAAAGGAAATACTACTGACATTTTGATGCTATATTTGCCTGAAAACTTGATGTATAGAATTTAAGACTGTGATAGTGTAAAATTACACACTCAAGCATATTTATCATATATGTATTTGTGCACATACGTGTATGAAAATCTTACAAATTTAGGAATAGTACACTCACGTATTTAATCTTGAAATTTTCAAAATAAGAAGTGCCCAGGCATGTTGGCATATACCTGTAGTACTAGCTACTTGGAGGACAGGGGAGGATCAATTGAACTGAGGAGTTCAAGAATAGCCTGGGCAACATAGAAAGACTGTCACAAACAAAGAGACGAACAGACCGACAACCAGACAGCAGTAATAGAGTACGGTAATATGGAGAAGCGTTGTTTTCAAGTGTTTACCTGAATATTTAGGTAACTTGGCCTCTATTAAATCCTCTTGCTTTAACTCAGAAACTCTACACGAGATTCAACAGAATCAACTCCAGATCTTTAGAAGAAATTCCACTGCCCAGGCTGCATCCCCAGGGATCCTGATTTAATGG
>PVKS010030705.1:0-24142 GCA_004027875.1 Aplodontia rufa
CTGCAAGTGGATGACCAGTTTGTCCAGCACCATTTGTTGAAGAGGCTGTCACTTCTCCATGTAATATTTTGTCCCCCTTTGTCAAAAATCAGATGTTTAAAGATTTGAGGATTTGTTTCGGGGTCTTCTATTCTATTCCATTGGTCTTCTTCACTGTCTTGATACCAGTACGCATGGTAGATTTTTTCCCCTATTCTTTCACCCTTAATCTGTGGATATCATTGACTCTTAGGTAGGTCTTTTATAAGCATCATATTGTTGGATTTTGTTTTTTGATCCAGATGCTAGTCTATGTCTTTTGAGTGGTGCATCTAGACCATTCACATTCAGTGTTATAATAGAAGTGTGTATGTGGTTCATAGTCATTTTGTATTATTAGTAATTTCTGTGCTGTTTTGTTTGGGTATTGATAGGATATACTTTTATTGAATTTCCTCTGTGTGTTTTGAGTAGTGGTTACTTGTTCTATCTGGAGCATATCTTTGAGAATTCTTTTTCAGGCTGTTTTTCTGTTCATGAGTGCTGCCAGTTTGATCTTACCATGAAAAGTTCCTATTTCCCCATCAAATTTGAAGCTGAGTTTTGCTGGGTATGGTATTCTTGGTTGCATGTTGTGGTCATTCAGGCATTGAAAGATTTCTTTCCATGTTCTTCTTGCCTCCAGGGTCTGGGTTGAAAAGTCAGAAGTAATTCTTTGTGGTTTGCCTCTGAATGTGATTTGGGATTTCTCCTTTGTTGCTTCTAAGATTCTTTCCTTGATATCCCTGTTATACATTTTGAATATGATGTGTCTTGGTGAGTTTCTTATTTGATTAGTCCTATTGGATGTCCTGTAAGCTTCCTGGATGAGCATATCTGATTCTATTTTTATACGGGAGAAGTTTTCTTTAACAATTTCCTTGAGGATGTTCCTCATACCATTCATTCGTGTTTCAATTCTTCTTGTATCCCAATTACTCTTAAATTGTTTCTTCTCATTTCATCTCAGACATTTTAAAAATTCTGATCCTGTTCTTTCAGTTGTTTTTCTTTTTTGACATCATTGAGCTCAAGTTTGCTCATCCTGTCCTCATTGTCAGAAGTTCTTTCTTCAATATCTGATGTTCTGTTTTCTACGAAAATTAGTCTACTGTTAAATTCTTACATGGTTTTTTTCATGTCATTGACTGCAAATTTTAGGTCTGTTACTTCCTTTTTGAGTATGTCTGTTTCTTTGATGATAGAGTTTCTCAGCTCTTAGGGCTTCTCACTTCTTCCCTTTAGTAACTCTTCTTTTTAGTTCATTGTTCCTTTTAATTATCACATCATTGATTATTTGTTCTAGATTTTCCTCCAGGTCCTTTGCTGTGGATTCCTTACTAGGGGAACTGTGGGTTTGAGGTGAACTTCTTTTAGTTTGATTCTTCATCTTTGAAGAGGTTCTTCTGGATATTTGAATTGGGATTCCCTGTGTGGAAACTAAACCAGTCTCCGTGCATTTCTTCCTTACATGTCAATGATTGGATCAGGCACAAGCTCCCTGGTGACTTGTTTCTGCCTGCATCCTTGTTTTATTGCACCTGTTGGGTCTAGGTTCCCAGTACTGGGGCTTGGCACCTAGTAGGGTTGGTGGGCAGCTCACTGTGTTGTTGAAGCTAAGTGGTAGAAGTGTGTCGCCAGTGCTAGGGACCTAGAGGTGTGGGGCAGGCAATAATGGACTGATCTCTGTGCTCTCCTGGGATCTGGCCTCCTTAGTGATGGGATGGGTCCAGTATATCTGGACCTGGCAGGTGTGTGTGATACCTGGGTTGTGTCTGGATGTGAGATTCTTAGAGGAGTCTGGTGTGCCTGATGTGGTGGGACTGGAGTCCTGGGCACACATGGGTGTGGGGAGGGGGTCTGCTCAGGCTTCTTTGCACTCCTTAAATTGAAATGAATTCTTGACCTTAGATCTCTCTCTGTTTCTCTTTGGGTCTTTCTTTGTTGTTGGATTGGGGGTTTTGTCTTGTCCCTTGCCTGAGTTGAGATGATGTTGGGAATGTTGAGTTCAGAAGTCTGATCCCTAACCTGTGCTCTGTTAAAGTCCTTTTAGATTTTTCAGCTCCTCCTCGCCAGGTAGGAAATCATCAATGCAAATAATCTGTGCATGTAATAACTGGTATTAAATTGGTTATTTTGTACCAGTTATATCCCAAAGATAATTCCACCTGTGAAACAAATGTTAGTGTTAGTCCTTACTTTTGGTGACAATACTATTTAACTATCACCTATATCAGGTTTCAGTGCATACAATAGTTAATGAGTTTGGCATCCACGGTGATAATGTTTACACAGCCAGGGAAAGAGGGGAAAGTAAGAGGAAGTTAGAGAGGAGGTTGTATTTTCCAACTGTGAAAAGAAAGAAAATAGAGTAGGTGAAGGATTTGCTGGAGGAAAAAGAAAAGAACAGAAGAAAAAAGGAAAGAGAAGAAACAAAACAAAATCAAACAAAACAAAACAAGACAAACAACAAACCAGCTAGCATTTTTATGTGTTCAGGAAAAATCCAGTTGACCATCAAGAACACTTCAAAAACCAGAAAGGATGAAAAAAAAATCCAAATTTTCTTAGTGAAAAATTGGAAGTATGATTGCTGAGCTCATCTCTGTTACATTGTCGGGACAGGTTTTAACTATCCACCTACGTTTTGTTAACAGGGTGTCTCAGTCTGAAATTATGTGATCTCAAGTATAGGACTGGATGTCCTCTGACTCCTGGGTTTTCAGAGTGGAGATTTCCTTGAATATATCAGATTAAGGAATATCCAGAGGTTCTGTTCTATGCCAGCGTCCTTGGGAATCTGAAACTCAGGATTCTTATGGCTTTTATGTGTAGGGGGTTGACTGGTTTCACAGATCCTTTTGGTGGATATACTCTTCCCTCCTGGCTTTTTGAGCTGGGACTGAGGACTCTTATTGCTCCCACCCCTCCTTAGCTTATCATGTGAACCTTCCTGATGTGGGATGGGGGTGTACAGGGTTAGCAAGGCTCAGGCTCCCCTGTGTTCCACAAACCCAAATCCCCCTGTACTAAGTGAGGAAAGGGCCTGTCCCAACCCTCCTCTTCCAGGTTTAGACTCTGAGCTGTGCTGGCTCCTGGTGCAATTATAGAGTAGCCTGTTCTGAGCTACTGACTCACTCCCACTGAACTGTCTGTTTCAAAAGACTCTTGTTTCTCCCTTACATAGGCAGCTGAGAGATGCTGGTCTCCCCTTGAGCAGAGGAGGGCGGTAGTGGTGTTTCTAGCCCAAATTCATGGTTCCTTATAGAACTCAGGCTCTCCACAGCAGATGGATCGCCTGTTATGATTTGGCTCCTCCCTTAGTAGTTTGTTGATCTGGGACAATGGGCAGTCCCATAGCTGCAGCAGTATTTTGCCTGCAGTGGATAAAATCCTTCTTTTCAACTAAGTGTAACGAAATCTCTGATCTCCCAAAAGTCTCTGTTCAGGAGTTCTGTGCTCCATTTATGATTTCCCCCAAAACACACCCCATAGTGATGATGCTCTACTGGAGTTTTTTCCTCCCATCACGGAGCTGAGCACAAAGCCGTCTTCCTGCAGCTCACCATCTTGACTTCCCTCTACTTATATCCTTTTAGTAATTTTTCTTCCACTGACCACCACTTCCTTACTTAGCTATAAATTCCCAATTCATAGTTGAGATCAGTCTCTCTTCCCTTCCTTGTAATCTCATTGTAGTGGTTCTTACACTTATTATAGTGATCCAGAATAGTCTTATTTACTTTGCATTAACAAGAGTCATTGAGTAAATTTTCTTCTTTAACATGTGAGCATTGAGAAGTGTTGCTCAGCCAGGGCAACTTAGTGAGACCCTGTGTCCAAATAAAATACTGAAAAAGGGCTTGGGCAAAGTTGTGAAATGATGTGAGACCAAAGCAACAGGTGTATAGCATTTCTGCAAGGTGGGTAAAAGAGTGATTTCATTAAAATTTACCCTCTTTAAAGTAGCTTGGGGACTCAGAAATTTGGGTACAATAAATAAAGAAAGACTGTGTCAGAGCTGATCTTGCAGTGGGGCTGCTCATACGGATTCACAATGGGCAGAGGGGGCGGGTTTCATAATCTTGGTACTGAGAAACCTGTCATAAAAACTTTGCCTAATCTTAACTGATCTAGAGGCTACACAAAATGCTGATTCTGAAAAGGGTGCCTGCATGTCAACTGGATGTGGAGAACTGAAGGCAGGAGCCATTATGGGATGAACATACCCTCATAGCAACCTGAGAGATCAGGAAACAAACACAAGGTTTAGAAGAAGAAAAAACTAACCTTAAAACCAGGAGAAGAGAGAAAATAATTAAGATCAGAGTGAATATCAATGTAATTCAGAATAATAAAATAATACACAAGATCAATGTAATGAAGAGTTGGTTCCTTGAAAAGATAAATAAGATTAACATATGCTCAGCCAAACTAACCAAAAGAGAAAATAAGAGGCATATTGACAAGATCCGAGATTCAAAAGTAAATATCCCCACATACCCTTCTGAAATTGGGAGGATTCTTAGAACCTGTTTCAAGAATTTATATTACAAAAAACTAGAAAAATCTGCAAATTTCTAGACAGAGATGACCTCCCCAGATTGAATCAGGAAGATATAAAAAACCTAAACAAGCCAATATCAAGTAATGAAATTGAAACAGCAGTTTAAATCCTTACCATAAAGAAAAGCCCAGAAACTGATGGATTCTCAGCTGAGTTCTTCTAAGGAAGAAATAACTCCAGTCTTTCTCAAATTATTCCATGTATTTGAAAGGAAGGGAAGACTCTGAAATAATTTTTATGAAGCCAGTATAACCCTGACACCTAAACCAGATAAAGAAGCATCAAGGGGCTTCCCAGGTGTCCTAGGACCTGAGCGGTGGCCCTCCTGCCCGCCTCCTCCAGCTTCCAGTACAAGACTGTGGTAAAAGGCAAGAAAAGCAGGCAGCAGGGAAAATTCACAGCATACCTGGGCCTGAAGGAAGCTGGGAGCCAAAATGCCCAGTGTTTAATAGATGATGGCGATCTGCCAGCTTCCCCAGCAGTCTGAGACTGGACGGAAAATCCCCAGTTCATTTCCAGTATTTTGAGGTGCGTTTGGGGGATTACCATCTTGAAACCCCAGTCCTAATTTGTTCAGTTGATTTGAGGAGCAGAGACTTGGGAGAAATGAGTGGGATTTTTGTTTTTGTTTTTGTTTTCTTCTGGGCTGGGATGCGGCCGTGCAACCACTCTTGCTTACATGAGAAGCCTCCGTGCTTTAAAGATAGTGCTGTTTCAGGCTTTGTGGCCAGCTGGTGGCTGGCAGTGAGTGGGCCAGCGAGCAGTGGTGGAACTGAACAGAGCGTGGAGCAAAAAAGGGATTTTATCCATCCCTCCACAGTCACAAAAGTGCGGCTTTTTTAGATTACATTCTTCAGGCGGGAGGGCTGCGAGCACCAGCTACTGTGGCGGGGAGTGGCTGCAGTGGGTGGGGCTGCAAGCAGCCCTGGCTGCCACTGTGGAGCTGAACAGACACGGGACCTCATTGCTGCTCCAATCCCGTGCTTTATAAAAACAAAGCATCGGGCAAGTGCATTTGCAGACACCAGACAAGTTCATACATTGCAGGGGACAAGTGCTGTGCTGGGAAGCGGCCCACAGTGGTCCCCAGTGGAACCATGCTCAGGGGTATAGCCGGACCACCATTCTGAGCCCCAGGAGACAGCTCTCTGGCTTTTTAGAGCAGCCTATGAAAACTGCATCAGGAAATTGCCACGGGCTTCATTCTCATCTAGGAAGAGAAGGCCTTGGCCAGGCCCAGGCTTCACTCTGCTTAGGGGATCTTCAGTTTGTGGAATAAAAGGGAGCAATTCCCTGCCCTGTCCACCCCACCTAGCCAGAAGGATCACGTGACGTGTTAAAGGCTCTGAGTCTTCTGTCACAAGAGACAGTGTATGCCTCTCCCAGCAGAGGAAGAATAGAAATCAGCTAAACTTCGTGCTCATTAAGTCTTCTGGCTTCAACTCCCTTGGGAAGCTGGCAAACTTCAGGGCTTACCAGAACCAGTCCTCTACATTGGAAGCCACTCCTAGAAATCCCAGCAGTCTGACGACATCCCAATCCTCTTTATGAGATCACATAACCACAGAATGAGAGACATTCATATCAAAACCCAGAAGCACAGTGAACATCTCCCCCCAAAGGTCCCAGAGACACCCTTACTGCCTTTAGTTCCAAGTTCTCATTAAGAATTTTTTACTTTTATCTGATTTTTCATACTTATATACATTTTTTTCTTTCTTGCCTTTTGTTTATCTCCTTTTCTTGATGTGTATTGGTACAATTGCTGGAACAGTTTGTCGGTTCATGGACATATAAAAATATTAGCTATTTTTGCTTTTTTTCTTTTGTTTTCTGGTTTTTTTAGCTCTCCTTTTTATTTTTATTCTCTTTTTTCTATTCCTGTTTGTTTAATTTTTGTATTTGTGCATTTGTTCATTTCTTTGTCCTCTCTCCTGAAAAGAGAGATTCTGGTCAGTGCATTTAGTATCAAGTATACTGTGTGTGACCTCCATATTTTACCTACTTGTGCTTCTACCCTTATGCAATCTCCCAAATCTTATTACTATCTCTTTTACCCCTCCTATATTTTACCACTGCTATCCCTGCTTCCCCTGAAGTCTGTTTTCTCTTTCCTTTTTTCTTTTTTCCTTTTTCCCCTTTAATTTATCCTGTTACTTTCTTTTTTTCTCTTCCTTCTTTCTTTCTCTTTATTTCTATTCTTTCTGTCTTCAGTAAATCTTATTCCTCCTTCAATTTCTCACTGTCTAAAATTGCTCAATGTAGCTAACTATATAATGTCCTTGGGTTGAAATGAACCACCCCTCAAATTAACCTCTTCTCCCCTGTACTCTCTCAATTCCTAAACTATATGCAGTTATTTATCTTCCTCACTCAAAGCCTTTAATCTACTCACATCCCATTTTTATGTATTCCTTAATCCTAATTGAATCGATGAATGCATGTAACACTTTCTAGTTATTTTTTCTAACTCAGGAGCTCCACACTGCCTCCCTACCCCACTTCCTTGTAGTTCTGGATTGTACTTCCCCCCATCTCCAGAGGCCCTGCTAACTGAAGTGAAGGAAAATCTTCCAAATGGGTATTTGCTGCTTACCTTACCATATTGTAAGAGCTCTCATGGAAGAAAACCACTCCTAAAGGTGCTAATCACAATTATAAGTGTTTTATTTAAAACTGTTCAGTATATGCATGAATCGGCTCACATTTTTTCATTGACTGGACTGGAAGCCGTTGAGCTGTGCTTCTGAAGTAGCACCCCAGTCCAACGAAGCACAGGCATAAGAAGCTCCAATAACCCTTACAATAGTAACTAACATAGTCGGTCTTCAAGCCACATCCCTGTTTCTGAAAATGAGGAAAAGGGGTAATTACTCCCACCCTCATCTTCACAGCTCCCCATCCAAGGACTCCATGGCAGCGGTCCTTGATAAAAACCAAGAAAAATATATCAACATGATAATCAGTAAATCAAGGAGTTGAAAGTAGAATTAATGAATGAGATCAGAGAGCAGTTTCAGGTGATGAGAGATAACTTTCATAAGGAAATAAGGGAACAATTCCATGAAATGAAAGACCGTATTTATAGAGTTAGACATCCTGAAGAGAGATGTAGCAGAGCTATCAGAATTGAAAATACTGTCAACAAATCAAATCCTCACTAGAAGATACTAACACCAGAGTAAACTCAACAGAAAATAGAACCTCAGCTCTCAAAGAACATACATCAGATAATGAAGACAGGTTCAGCAATGTTCAAGGAGGACAGACAAGAAAAGAAACTTATTGTACATGACCAGAACTTCCAAGTAATATTTGATGAGATGAGAAGAAACAACCTGAGAGTATTTGGACTGGAAGAAAACATTGAACAACAAATAGGAGGCATTAAGAACATATTAAATGAAATAATGAGGGAAAGCTTTCCTCATATCAGATTTGATCCAGATTACCAAATCCAAGATGCCTATAGAACACCAAACAGACCTAACCAAATGAGAAATTCACCAAGACATATCATGTATAAAATGATTAACAGAGAAACTAAAGAAAGAATTCTAAAAGCAGCTAGGGAGAAACCCCAAGTCACGTTCAGAGGCAGACCAATCAGGATCACTATGGATTTTTCAGTCCAGACAATGAAGGCCAGAAGAGCTTGGAAAAATATTTTTCATGTCTTGAAAGAGAACAGTTTTCAGCCAAAAATAATATACCCTGCAAAACTCAGCTTTAAATGTGATGGAGAAATTAAATACTTCAATGATAAATTCAAGCTAGCAAAATACATGAACACAAACCCTGCATTACAGAATGTTCTCAAGGACATTCTTCATTCAGAAGAACACACTAATAAGTCTCTTAACCCCTAAACAAAAGGTACACAATACACTCCAATAGAAACCCAAGACGGCACAAAACACAGCAACAATCACAAATTATGGGACCCAGATTCCCATATCTATTCTAACTCTGAATGTGAATGGTCTGAATGCCCTAATGAAAAGATACAGATTGGCTTACTGGATCAAAAAGCAGAATCCACCAATATGTTGTCTACAAGAGATACACCTCATACTCAAAAATAGACACAGACTGAAGGTGAATGGTTGGCAAAATATCTACCAGGCCTGTGGCCCAAACAAGCAAGCTGGCGTGGTGATCCTAATATCTGATAAAGTTAACTTTGATCCAAAACTACTTAGAAAGGACAAAGATGGACACTACATCATACTAAAAGGTACAATTCACCAAGGAGACTTAACAATAATGAACATTTATGCCCCCCAATCACAATTCCCCCAAATACATGGAAAAAAAACTCAAGGACATTAAACCCCTCATTGATCTCAACACAATAATTTTGGGGGACTTCAATACACCATTATCAACATTGGACAGATCATCAAAACAAAAAATCAATAAGGATATCTCCAACCTGAACATGTCTATTAATCAATTGGACTTAACAGACATCTACAGAATATTCCATCCTAAATTGGCTAAATTTACCTTCTTTTCAGCAGCTCACGGATCCTTCTCAAAAATAGACCACATCCTAATACACAAAGCTAACCTTAACAAATTCAAGAAATTGAATATAGTCCTGTGTATCCTGTCAGAACACAATGCCACAGTCTTAGCAATCAACAGCAACAACAAAAACCAGCAGAAGCTATACTAATACGTGGAAATTGATAATACCCTTTTAAATGAAGAATGGATAAAAGACCAAATGAGATCAAAAATCAAGAAAGTCTTGGAAATGAATGAGAATGATGAAACAACATATCGAAACCTCTGGGATAGTATGAAAGCATACTTTAGAGGTAAATTTATAGCACTGAGTGCGTACGTGGAAAATATGACCCAAATAAATAGTCTCATGCTCCAACTCAAACTCCTGCAAAAAGAGGAACACTCCAATCTGAAAGCTAACAGAAGACAGGAAATAACTAAAATCAGAGCTGAAATCAACGAAATTGAGAACAAAAAATCAATACAAATATCAACAAAACAATAAGTTGGTTCTTTGAAAAAATAAGATCAACAGACCCCTTGCCAACCTCACCAGAAAGAAGATTGAAATGAAGCAACTCAATAAAATCAAAGATGAAAATGGAGATGTCATCACAGACTCAACCAAAACCCAGGAGATTATCAGAATTTATTTTGAAAATTTATACTCTGCCAAGTTTGATAATCTGGAAGATATGGACAGATACTTAGCCACATATGACACCCCCAGATTAACACTGGAAGACATTGAAAATCTAAACCAACCTATCTCAGGTTCCAAAATCGAAGCAGCAATCAAAGGCCTTCCCAAAAAGAAAAGTCCTGGTCCTGATGGATTCATGGCAGAATTCTACCAAGTGTTTACAGAAGAAATAACACCGATCCTCTATAAGTTTTTGATGAAATTGAAAGGGTCAGAGCACTACCAAACACTTTTTATGAAGCAAATATAACTCTGATACCAAAATCTAACAAAGGAGTCATCAAGAAAAGAAAACTATAGACCAATTTCCCTGATGAACATAGATGCAAAAATATTTAATAAAATTCTAGCTAATCAGATCCAAAAGTGCATTAAAAAGACAATACATGACGATCAAGAGGGCTTCATTCCTGGAAAACAGGGCTGGTTCAACATTTGCAAATCAATAAATATAATTTACCACTTAAATAGAATGTAAAATAAAAATCATATAATTATCTCAATGGACACAGAAAAGGCCTTTGATAAAATTCAACATCTCTTTATGCTCGAAACCCTGGAGAGGGTAGGGATAAAGGGAAGATATTTAAACTATGTAAGATCCATTTATGACAGACCCATAGCAAACATTATGCTCAATGGCAAAAGACTCAAAGCATTTCCACTTAATTCAGGAACAAGACAAGGTTGTCTACTTTCACCACTCTTATTCAATATAGTCCTTGAAACTCTTCCCAGAGCTATCAGACAAGAGAGGGAAATCAAAGGAATTAGAACAGGAGAAGTCAGGTTGTCTCTATTTGCGGATGACATGATCCTATACCTAGAAGACCCTATATGCTCAACCAGAAGACTTCTGGAGCTTATAAATGACTTCAGCAGAGTGGCTGGTTATAAGATTAACACCAATAAATCATTAGCTTTCCTATACTCTAGCAACAAGGAAACTGAAGAAGAAATTAGGAAATCTGTCCCTTTCACTAGCTTCTCCAAAAAAATAGAATACTTGGGCATACATAAATCTCACAAAGGATGTCAAGGACTTATACAATGAAAATTATTGAACTTTAAAAAAAGAAATCATAGAAGATCTGAGTAGATGGAAAAACATTCCATGTTCATGGTTAGGTAGAGTCAGTATCATCAAAATGGCCATTTTACCCAAAGCCCTATACAGATTTAATGCGATCCCTATCAAGATACCAATGTCATTCTTCACAGATATAGAAAAAGCAATACTCAAATCTGTATGGAATAACAGAAGACCCAGAATAGCCAAAAACTACTCTGCAAGAAGGAGGCAGGAGGCATCTCAATTCCTGACCTGAAATTATACTACAGGGCTACAGTAACAAAAACAGTGTGGTATTGGTACCAAAACAGAATGGAAGACAAATGGACTAGAATAGAGGATTCTGAGATGAACCCTCATACCTTTACCTATTGGATATTTGATAAAGGAGGTAAAAGCATAGTGTGGAAGAATGATCCTGTTCAAAAAATGATGTTGGACAAACTGGACAGCCATATGTAGACAACTGAAATTGGACCCTTACCTTTCACCCTGCACAAAAATTAAATCAAAATGGTTCAAGGATCTTGATATTACACCAGCAACTCTATGATTGCTTGTAAAAGAAGTAGGATCAACATTACATGACATAGGGGTCAGGACAGCCTTCATTAACAGTACCCCTATGGTGCAAGGAGTAAAATCAAGAATAAATGCATGAGATGCAATTAAACTAAAAAGCTTTTGCACAACTAAGGATTTAGTCAAGTGTCTCAAGAGAGAACCTATGGAATGGGAGAAAAATTTTGCCTGCTACACCTTAGACAGAGGCTAATATCCAGAATATACAAAGAACTCAAAAAATTAAATACCAAAACCACAAATAATCCAATTAATAAATGGGCTATGGAATTAAAAAGAAGCTTCTTCATGAAGGAAGTCCAAAAAGCCCATAAACATATGAGAAAATGCTCTACATCACTAGCAATAAGAGAAATGCAAATCAAAACTTCGCTGAGATTTCACCTCACTCCGGTCAGAGAGGCAAAATTGAAGAATACAAACAATGACAGAAGCTGGAGGAGCTATGGGAAAAGAGGAACACTGTTACATTGCTGGTGGGACTGCAAACTGGTACAGCCACTCTGGAAAGCAGTGTGGAGACTCCTCAAAAAATTAGGGCTGAAACTGCCTTTTGACCCAACTATCCCACTCCTGGATATCTTCCCAAAAGAGCTAGAATTGGCTTACTATACAGATACAGCTTCATCAATGTTTATAGCAGTTCAGTTTACTATAGCTAAATTATGGAACCAACTGAGATGCCCCTCACTTGATGAGTGGATCCAAAAACTGTGGTATATATATGTACCATGGAGTACTTCTCGGCTATTAGAGAAAATGATATTGTGGCATTTGCAGTCAAATGGATGGAAATGGAAAAAGTTTTGCTAAGTGAAGTATCCCAAAATCAGAGACTCAAGGGCCAAATGTTTTCTTTCATTTGTGGATGCTAGAATATAAGCAGAATCAGTACATTAGATGGCTAACCTATCAATTACCTCAGCATGTATGAATTCTTACATGTTCATGGGGAACTGTGCTTAGGTTCCTGGGAGACGTAGGTAGGAAGGTATGGAGGGGGGGAGGGAATAGGAAGGACATCAAAGTGATCAGAGAGAGGTAGTATGGGGGAATCTAATCTGAGGGGAAGCTCTGACTTCCACAGGAAGTCCAGTTAACTTGGGTCTTAAGTAAAGTGAAACATGGAACCATGGGTAACCCAAAGGCAGGGAAACCATGGTCTGGCTCCAATATTGGCTTGTTCCGTCATTACACTTTTGTTCTTGATTGTTTGATGATGAACCCCCTTCCTAGTTGTAAGACCATGTATATCGAATAAAAATTTTTAAAAAAGCATCAAGGAACGAAAACTACAGACCAATTATCCCTGATGAACATAGGTGCAGTAATCCTTAATAAAATATTTGCAAACCACATTCAAAAACACATCAAAAAGATAATACACCATGATCAAGTGGGTTTCATTTCAGGGATGCAAGGTTGGCTCAACATACCCAAATCAGTAAATGTTATTATCCACTTAAACAGAATTAAGGAAAAAAATCACATGATTATGTTGATGGATGCAGATAAGGCCTTTGATAAAATCCAACATCCATGCATGTTCAAACACTGGAGAAGAAAAGGATTGAAAGAGCTTACCTCAAAAATCATAAAAAACATTTACAGCAAATCCAAATTCAACTTCATAGTGAAGAAAAACTAGAAATATTTCCTATAAATTTAGGAACAAAACAAGGCTGTTCACTCTCACCACTCTCAATATAGTCCTCAAAACATTAGCTAAAGCCATTAGATAAGAAAAGGAAACCAAACGGATAAAGATAAGAAAATAAAAGAAGTCAAACTTTGCTTTAATGATTTGATGCCTAGAAAAAACTCCTCCAGAAGACTTCAGGGACTTATAAATGAATTTAGCATAGTAGCAGAATGCAAGATCAATACTGGTAAATCAATAGATTTCCCATACTCCAACAGTGATTCAGCCAAGGAAGAAATCAGGAAAATCATCCCATTCGCAAAACTTCAAAAATTTTAAATACTTGGGAATTAATCTAATCAAGAAGGTAAAAGAACACTACAACAAAAACTATAGAACATTGAAGAAAGAAATTGAAAAAGACCTTAGAAGATGGAAAGATATCCCATGTTTTTGGATAGGCAAAATTAATATTGTCAAAATGGTCATACTTCCAAAATCAATATACAAATTTAATGTAGTCCCCATGAAAATACCTATAATATTTCTCTCAGAATTAGAAAAACATTCTTAAATACATTTTGAAGAACAGAGATCCAATATAGCCAAGGCAATTCTAAGCAAGAGAAGCAAAGTAGGAGGCATCACAATATTTTAACTGAAATTATATTATAGACAAAAACTGCATGGTATTTGCATCAAAATAGACATGAAAGCCAACGGAATAAAGGAGAAGTCACAGAGACAAATCCACATGCCTATAGCTATCTGGTATTTGACAAAGTTGCCAAAAATATATTTTGGAGAAAAGACTGCTATTTTAACAAATGGTGCTGGGAAAATTGGATTGCTATATGTAGAAATATGAAATTACACCTCTAACTTTCACTCTGTAGAAGTGAAATGGATGAAAGAGTTAGGAATTAGACCAGAAACCTTACAACTGCTGGAAGAAAACAGGGTCAATACTCCATCATAAAGTTGCTGGCACCGACTTCCTTAACAAGACCCACAAAACAGAAGAGATAAAACCAAGAATCAGTAAGTGGGAAGTAAAAAGCTTCTGCACAACAATTGATATGATTAAGAGCTTGAGAGAGCCAACAAAATGGGAGAAAATCTTGGGCAGCTATTCCTCTGATAGAATATTAGCATCTAGAATATGCAAAGAACTAAAAAATTTAATACTAAAAGAACAACCCAATCAGTAAATGGGCAAAAATAACAAAAAGAAATTTCTCAAAAGAGGAAACACAAATGGCCAGAAAATGTATGAAAAAATGTTTAACATTTCTAACAACCAAGGAAATGCAAATCAAAACTACATTAAGATTTCATCTCACACCAATCAGAATAGCAAAGATAGGAATAGAAACAACAATACCAGCAAAGTCGTATGGAAAAAGGTAAACTTATACGTTGTAGGTGGGGCTGCAGACTAGTACAACCACTCTGGAAAGCAGTGTGGAGATTACTCATAAAACTCGAGATGGAACCACAATATGACCCAGTTAACTGTCCCACTCTTGAGTATTGTTCCCAAAGATCTAAAATTAACATACTATAGCAGCATAGCTATAATATGTGTTTGTGGAAGCACAGTTCACAATAGCTCAATTATGGAATCAACCCAGATGCCCATCAATAATAGATGAAGAGATTAAGAAATAGTTTTATACATACACAATGGAGTCCTACTCAGCATTTAAAAGAATGAAATCATGACCTTTGCGAGTAAATGGATGGAAATGGAGACTGTCTTTGCCAAATGAAATTAGTCAAACTCAGAAACTCAAATGTTGAATGCTTTCTCTCATGTGCAGAAGGAAAGGGAGAGGGAAAGATATGATTTTATAAGAAATCAAATACAAATTAATAGATGAGCTAAAGAAAGTCTAGTGGAGTAGAGGAAGGAGAATGGGAGAGGGGAGGGAGAGCAGGAGTGAAAAAGGGAAAGGAATGGGGGATTCATGAACTGAAAATTATTTTCATGAACTATGCGTTTTTCAAGATGAACCTAAGTACTATGTGAAAGTATAAAGTTCTTGGGGGGAAAAGGGGGGGCTGGGGATGAATCTCAGTGGTAAAGCAGCCCTGGGTTCTCTCCTAAGTACTGTAAAAAGAAAAAGAAGAAATACAAATGGCTATGAAACAAAAATCTCAACTTGATAATTATCAAAAAAGGGTAAATTAAAAGCAATGAGATTGAAGTAGACTATAGTGGTGTTTGTTGGCTCTGCAATCAGGCAGCTTGATTTCAGCTCTTGTCTTTGTTAACTAGTCATGTGATCCTAGATGAATAACATTTCTCTCCTTTAGTTTCTCGTTTGAAAATTCAGGGGTTTTTGTGAGGATTAATTAGAAAATAAAAAGGATTTTGCATACTTTCAAGCATGTAATAAATTTCCCAGTCCATGTTTTGTATATGCTCTTTTACTCAATGCTATCTTAGATTCCCAAGTGTTTGGAAAGGTCTGAGTGTCTCATATTTTCAGTGGGGTGGGCAAGGGGGAAACTATAATAAGCACCTGTTTCCTATTGCTGCTGAAATAGGAATTACCATAAACTTTTTGGTTCAGAACAACAAAAATCTATTATTTTAAAGTCCTGTAGGTCAGTGGGTTTCACTGGGCTAAAATGAAGGTATCAGTTGGGCTGCATTATTTTCTGAAGGTGCTGAGGGAAAATTTCTTGTCTTGACTTTTCCAGCTTCCAGAGGCTGATTACATCTCTGGGTTCCTTTTCTCTTGTCCATCTTTATAGTGAGCAATGGCCAGTTAAGTTTTTCTTGATGTTCCAAATTCTGATACTGATCCTTCTGTTTCTTTCTGATCCTTTTATGGGCACTTATGATTTCATTGAAACCATCTGGATAATTGAGGACAAAATCAGCTAATCAGTTTAATTCCATCTGCAAACTTAATTGTCTTTGCCTTGTAGCAACATCTTCATAGGCTTTTGGGATTAGAATGTAGATGTGATTGGGATATCATTATTTGGCCTATTACAATGCCCTTGAATTATTGTTATGTAGGAAGAGGGTGTGAAGATAAAAAGAACAATTTCTACCAAAGTCAGTGTTTGCATAATGAGAAATTAATCTGCCTTATCTGTTAGTTTTTTAAAAAGAATTATAAAAGAAAAAAACTGTCAACCAAGTTGACACCTGGAAACCAAGTTTATACCTGGAAAAATTCAGTTTCAAATTCAAGGGGGAAATGAAAACATCCCATGACAAGAATAAACTAAAAGAATGCATGAGCAACAAACCAGCTCTACAAAGACTACTCAAAGCCAATCTTCATAGAGTGGAGTTAAAGAACATTTCCCAAAGCCTGCAAACAGACATAGTTCAATAAAAGAATAATTTACTGAACAAGAGTAGTATTTTTGCTCTATTAGGTTAAATGAAATATAAAAATGTAAATTTATATGACTTACATTGAATTTCTGTTGACAGTGTTGATATAGACCCACTTGACCCATGTTAGATGCTTCTGTCCATAAGAATACCATCTGTATCATCAGTATAGAGATGAGAACTTATAGTATTTCATAGCAGTTGTACGCATGTCCAGTTCATCCAAAATGAAAGCAAAACTATAAAGATACAATTTGAAAAGAGGGGGGGGCTTTGTTTTGCATTGCTTGAAATTAACTGATGTATCAGAAGACCATTCTTCATAATTTCAAAGTGCCCGGGGCTTTAGATACACAGTTTGCTTCTTATGCTATGGAGTGCTCTTGTGTGTCAAGAGTCATAAAAATAACCAAGAAAAGGTGGCACAGTCTTATGTTATTCCTGATTAATTTTCTGCATAGATTGGTGGAGGGTATAATGATGGTCAATTTGTGGAGTAGTTGTGCCTTAAATCTACCCATATGTATATTGCCCAAGAAACTCAGACTTACAGAATAATGTTTAATACGTGCAAACTCAGAGAATAAATTATTCTTCTGAATGTTCTGTGTTTTTGAAAGCTCAGTAGAAACTATATTCATCTATATCCTAAAACATATTAATCTGGCATATTAGTGTACATAATACTAATATAACGTAAAATTTTACATTTAATTTAAAAGAAATTTTAAAAGAAATGGTAAAAGTTTTTACAATTAAGGATCTTATATTGTCTCAGAGATTTGTCCTAAAACATATTAATTTGACTTATTAGTACACATAATACTAATATAAATTAAATTTTTACATTTAATTTAAAGGAAATTAAAATTTTTTTCTTTTTTTTGTTAGTTTGACATAGTCTTACATATTGGGGGGGAATTGTTACATATTCATGCATACATGGATATTGACATAGTGAATTAGTAAGTTAAGGCCAGTCTTAAACCAGAATCTACCCTGTTCATCCATTCCCCGAACTCATGTCTCCTCTGTAATCCCACCATGCTATAGTTTGAAATGAACTATTGTTGACATTTCTGAGTTTCTTTGCCTGCCTGTGTATAGCTAGGCTTCTAATGGGAGTTGAGCATTCCTTGTTGTATTGATAACCTCCCTTGTCCCTCTCTCCCCTCTCTGCCTCCTTCCCTTCTTCCCCCACCTTCATAGGTATGGTTCCCCCAGCGTATGTGAAATTTCAACTATTGTGAGTTTATTACTTAAATTCAGCTGACTATCATCCTATTTTAGGTTTTAAACATGTGAGAGAAAATATTTGGCCCGTAAGTCTCTGAGTTTGGGGTATTTTACTCAGCATAATTTTGTCCATCTCCATCCATTTGGCTGCAAAAGGCATGATACTGTTCTAATAGCAGAGTAGAACTCCATTGTATGTATGCATATGTATGTATGTATGTATGTATGTATGTATGTATGTATACATACACAGTTTTTGAATCCATTCATCCAGCGAGGGGCATCTCGTTGGGTCCATAGTTTAGCTATAGTAAATTGAGCTGCTATAAACATTGGTGTAGCTATGACTCCATAGTGTGCAGACTCTAGTTCTTTTTGGAAAATACCCAAGTATGGGATAGTTGGGTCATAAGTTAGTTCTATCCTAGTTTTTTGGGAGTCTCCACACTGCTTTCCAGAGTGGCTGTACAAATTTGCAGTCCCCAAACAGTGTGTTAGTGTTCCTTTCTTCCAACCACCCTTCCAGCATCTGTCATTGTTCATATTCTTCATTCTGCCACTGACAGGAGTGAGGTGGAATCTCAGTAAAGTTTTGATTTGCATTTCTCTGATTGCTAGTGAAGTAGAACATTTTCTCATATATTTATTGGCTTTGTGGACTTCCTCTGTTGATAAGTTTCTATTTAGTACCCTAGCCCATTTATTTTTTGGATTATTTGTGGTTTTTGTTCAGTTTTTTGAGTTCTTTTGTATATTCTGGACATTATTCCCCTGTGAGAGACATAGCATGAAATGATTTTCTCCCATTCTATAGGTTCTGTCTTGACACTCTTGACTAAATCTTTAGCTGAGCAGAAGCTTTTCAGTTTAATGGCATCCCACTCATTGATTCTTGGCTTTAATTCTTGAGCTATGGAAGTCTGGGAATCTTGTTGAGGAAAGAAGTACCTACACTGATGTTATGGTATGTTGATCCTATTTTTTCTTCAAGCAATTGTATAGTTGCTGGTTTGATTCCTAATTATTTGATCCATTTTGATTTGATTTTTGTGCAGGGTGAGAGATAGGGATCTAATTTCATTTGTCTGCATATGGCTGTCCAGTTCATCCAGCACCATTTGTTGAACAGACTATCTTTCTTCCACGTTATATTTTTGCCCCTTTTGTCAAATATCAGATGATTAAAGACTTGTACATTCATCTCAGTATCTTCTATTCTGTTCTATTGGTCTTCGAGAGAAGAACAGAGAGAGAGAGAGAGAGAATGAATCATCAAACTCATTTAGTTTTTCATGCAGCTTTTTGTTGCTCTGAGACTTCGTTGTGTACATGGTGCTGGGGATTGAACTCAGATCCTTGCACATGCCACTGCTCCAGCTCACTTCATGTCTGTTTTGATACCAAAACCATGTTATTTTTGTTACTATAGCCTGAAAATATAGTTTCAGGTCAGGTATTATGATAATTCCTGCTTCCGCTTTCTTGCTTAGCAATGTTTTGTTTATTCTGGGTTTCCTGTTATTCCAAATGAATTTGAGAATTGCTTTTTCTATATTCATGAAGAATGTCATTGGTATCTTGATGAAGATTGCATTGACTCTCTACAGGGCTTTCAGCAGAATGGCCATTTTAATTATATTGATGTTGCATAACCAAGACCATGGAATGTGTTTCCATCTACTCAAATCATTTTCAATTTCTTTTTATAATGTTTGATAATTTTTATTGTAGAGGTCTTTTATATCCTGTGTTAGATTAATGACCAAGGTTCTTGTGAATGGGACAGATTTCTGGATTTCTTCTTTGGCAGAATTGCTACTGGAGTGTAGGAAAGCTATTGATTCATGAGTGTTGTTCTTGTAACTGGTCACTTTGGTAAATTCATAATAAGCTCTAGTAGTCTGCTGATAGAGCTTTTTTGGTCTGCTATGTATAGGATCATGTCATCAGCAAATAGAGATAACTTGACTTCATATTTTCCTATTAGAATTTCTTTATTTTCCTTCTCTTGTCTGATAGCTTTGGCTAGGGTTTCAAGGACTATATTGAATAAGAGTAATTAGTGGACAGCCTTGTCTTGTGCCTGTATTTAGTGGCAGTGGTTTCAGTTTTTCACCATTAAGTATAATGTTGGCTCTGGGTTTGTCATAAATGGCTCTTACATAATTCAGGTATCTTCCTTTGATCCCTATCTTCTCCAGAGTTTTGAAAATAAATGGGTGTTGAATTTTATCAAAGGCCTTTTCTGCATCTGTTGAGATGATCATATGCTTTTAAAATTCTGTTTAAGTGGTGAATCATATTAATTGATTTGCATATATTGAACCAGCCTTGCATTTGTGGAGTGAAGCCCACTTGATTGTGATGTAATGAAGCCCACTTGATTGTGATGTATAATCTTTTTGATGTGTTTTTGGATGCAATTTGCTAGAATTTTATTAAGGATTTTTGTATCATTTGTTCATCAGGAAAATTGGTCTATGGTTTTCTTGATGTATCTTTGTTGTGTTTTGGAATCAGGGTTATAGTTATATTTGCTTCATAAAAAGATTTGAGAGGGTTCTGTCCCTTTCAATTTCATGGAATAGCTTACTAAGGAAAGGTATGCATTTTTCTGTGAAGGTCTGGTAGAACTCTGCTGAGAATCCATCAGGTCCTAGACTTTTCTTTTTTGGAAGGCTTTTGATTGCTGTTTCAATTTTTCTACCTGAGATTCATTTACTTAGATTTTCAATGTCCTCCTGTGTTAATTTGGGGTGTTGTATGTGGCTAAGTATTTGTCCATGTCTTCCAGATTATTAGACTTGGAAGAGTTTTTCAAAATAAGTTCTGATAATCCTCTGGATTTCTTTTGAGTCAGTGATGATGTCTCCATTTTCATGTTTGATTTTGTTGATTTGCTTCACTTTGAGGGTGGCTAGGGGGTCTGTCAATTTTATTTAATTTTTCAAAGAACCCACACTTTGTTGTATTGATTATTATATTTTTGTTGTTGTTCTCAATTTCATTGATTTTAGCTTTGATCATGGTTATTTCCTGTCTTCTATTGGATATGGGTTTGGATTGTTACTCTTTTTGTAGGGATTTGAGTTGTAGCACAAGTTTATTTATTTGGTCTCTTTCTTGATTTTTGGTGAAGGCACTCAGTGCTATACATTTCCCTCTTAGAATGCTGTCATACTGTCCCAGAGATTTAGATAATTTTTTTCTTTTTTCTTTTTTAAAGAGAGAGGTACAGTGAGAGAGAGACAGAGAAAGGGAGAAACAACTTTATTTAGCTTTTCACATGGACTTAGTTGCTCTAACACTTAGTTGTGTACGTGGTGCTGGGGTTTGAACCCATGTCCTCATGCTTGTCAGGCAAGCACCGAAACTGTTGAGCCACCGCTCCAGCCCTTGATATTTTGTGTCATTATTCTCATTTATTTCTAAGAATTTCTTGATTCCTGTTCTCATTTCAACTTTTATCCATTCTTCATTGAAGAAGGTATTATTCAATCTCCAAGTATTTATGTACTTTCTCGTGTTTTTCTTACTGTTAATTGCTAAGATCATACCATTATGATCTGACAGGATACATGGGATTATATCAACTTTTTTGTATTTGTTAAGATTTCCTTTGTTGACTAGGATATGATCTATTTTGGAGAAGGATCCATGAGCTGCTGAGAAGAAGTAAATTTAGCTAATTTGGGATGTAATATTCTGAAAATATTTGTTAAGCCCAATTGATTGATAGAGTTGTTGAGGTTAGCAATATGTTTATTGAGTTTTTGCTTTAATGATCCGCCAGTCCCCCAGTATTTTTGTGCTGAAGTCAGTTAGTGGTTTAAAGGTCTTGAGTACTTTTTCCACATATGTGGAAGGGTTGTAAGTGGGGGCATATATGTTAACTATTGTTATGTCTTCTTAATGTATTGCTCATTTTACTAGGATATAGTTGCATTCTTTATCTTTCTGACTAATTTTTGGTCAAAGTTAACTTTGTCGGATATAAGGATTGCAATACTGACTTGCTTTCTTGGGCCATAAGTCTGGTAGGTTTTTTTTGCCAGTCTTTCATCTTCAATCTGTGTCTGTTTTTGTCTGTGATGTGTGTCTCCTGTAAGCATCATATTGTTGGATTTTTTTTTTATCAAGTCAGCTGTGTCTTTTGATTGGGGCATTGAGTCCATTCATGTTCTGTGTTAGAATAGATATGTGATACTTGATCCCTGGCATTGTGACCTTTGCACCATCTTGGATATCTTTTAGTGAGTTATGTTTTTATTGACTTTCCTCTGTTTATAGGCATTGGGAGTTGATAGCTTGTTCCTCTGATTGAATTTTGTCTTTGAGTATTCTCTGTTGAGCTGGTTTTGGATTCATTTATGTTGCTAACAGAACCAATGAGTAGAAGCTCAAGCCTCTATGCTGTGAGGCCTTATGTTAGCTACAGAGGAAGAAAGGAAGAGAATTTTCATTAGATAAGGGAGAAAATTAGTACCAAATATCTGAAGACAGACAGTGTTCCTCTTCTAGCCATAGATAATAACTATTGTAAGGAGCACTCAATATCAATATCAATTTCACAGTTTTTATTATTCTGAGGCACGTGGTGATAACTATACTTACAGCTAAGTAGTTGTGCAAAGTATTAATTTTTTAATTCCTTTTTTGTGGAATTTCTAGGTAAGAATTTTTCAGAGTTTGAAAGCCTTTAAATGTATATTGTCAAATTTGCCTTCTAGAAAAATTATACAAATTTACATTTTCATGGGTAGTTTATGATAAGGTCTTTTTCTCTGCATTCTATCACTAAGTATGATTGAATTCTTTTTATCTTGACAAAAATATATAATGGTGTGTGTGTTTTTCACTTTGTTTGCTTTTGAGGTTGGTATTATTTATTCATGTGGTCACCATTTATATTTCATTTACCAGTATTTATCAGGCATGGAGCAATATTTTATTCACTTCTCTGAGATAGAGTGGTGGAGGTTCCCATTCTGATAAGGAGACAGATGATAAATAAATAACTGTATAATGTAATATCAAATATTGTTGGATATGTCAGTAATTCATTCCTTTTGTTTCTGAATAGTATTGTGTATATGGATATCATAATTTGTTTATCTTCTTACTTGCTAGTAAACATTTTAGTTATTGCAGTTTTGTGTGGTAAAAGTTAAGCTGTTATGACTATTCATTTGCTTTTAATTTCTCTATGGTATTTGTGTAACCTAATGAAATTGCCAAATTGTTTTCCAAAGTCATGGTACTGTTTTACATGACTACCAGCTGTGTGTAAGTTCATTTTGATTTATATCATTTTCTTATAGCTTTAGACCTTAGTATAAGATCTATGATTCACTTTTAGTTCATTTTTGTATGCAGTGTGTCCAGGTGTAGATTGGGTATTTATTTATTTTGACCTGAGGCTGTTTATTCCAGTACCGTTTTTTGAAAAAATATTCTTTCTTTAAAGAAATGCCATTGACTTGGAAGTATAGTTAGTAAGAGTGAAATTAGAACCATATTTTTTGGGTCTAATTCCTTGCATGAGAATCAAATCAAAATGGATCAAGGAGCTAGGAATTAAACCAGCTACCTTGCAACTGATGGAAGACAAATTAGGTCCAACACTTCAGCATTTGGGAATAGGGAAAGACTTTCTCAACATGTCTCCTAAAGTGAAGGAGGTAAAGTAAAAAATCAGTGAATGGGATGCCATAAAGCTAAAAAGCTTTTGCACTGCCAAGGAAACAATCAAGAGTCAAGAGGTTTCCTATAGAAATGGAGAGAATCATGGGCTATGATTCCTCTGACAGGGGTCTCATATCCAGAATCTACAAAATCCTCAAAAATCTCAACTACAAAAACACAAACAACCCAATTAATAAATGGGCCAAAGAGCTAAATAGAAACTTCTCAACAGAGGACATTGATCAAGCCAATGAATTCATGAGAAAGTGCTCTAAATCACTAGTAATCAGAGAAATGCAAACTACATTATGATGTCACCTCATGCCAGTCAGATTGGTCAAAATGAAGAAAATAAACAATAATAGATGCTGGAGGGGCTGTGGAGAGATAGGCACACTAACACACTGTTGGTGGAGCTGCAGACTGGTACATCCCCTCTAGAAAGCACTGTGGAGAATCCTCAAAAAACTAGGGATGATCCCACCATAGGATCCTGCTATTCCACTCCTGGGAATCTTTCCAGGGGATTTAGAATCAGCACATTATAGTGACCCAGCAATATCTATGTTCATAGCAGCACAATTTACTATTGCTAGGCTATGGAAACAACCCCAGTGTCCCTCACTGGAAGAATGGATCAAAAACTGTGGTACCTTTATACCATGGAATATTACACAGCAATTAGAAACAAAGATATTGCAGCCTTCGAGGGTAAATGGATGGTTATGGAAGAGATCATGATGAGTAAAATCAGCTTAACC
>PVKS010030706.1:0-24138 GCA_004027875.1 Aplodontia rufa
TACCAACCTCCCAACCCAAACCGCCCCTCGCCGGGTGGCGGCCAACAGGAAGATAGTGATCAAGTGACTCTCGGAGGTCCCGGTGGACACGACCCCTGGGAAAAAGGCGCTGTGGAGCGGCCCCCCGGGCTTTACGGAGCAACCCTTCCCCACCGACCTTTCCTCTCTCTCTCCCCTTCCCGACCCTGGCCAGGCCCGGAGGTTGTGCCCCATGCTGAGTGAAAAGAGGTTGGAGTAGAAGTGCAGAAAAGGGTTGTCACTCCCAACAGGGTGCCGGCTTTTTCACACCCCTCCAAACCAAAGAGGGCAGGATCAATCACCACGGTGAAACCCCTTCATAACGGGAATGAGCACCCTCCTGGACCCGCGACGGGAAGGAAAGGCATGTGAGACCTGCTAGGGACAGACCTCTCCCCCATCCGGCCCCAGCCAGTTTCGCCCAACAGGAAGAGTGGGGCCAAGTAAATCTCAGAGGTCAAGTTGGACACGCACCCTGGGAAAAGGGTGTCAGGGAGCGGCACCCCGGCCTTGGCGGAGCAACACTTCCCTTCTAACCTTTCCTCTCTCTCCCCTACCCAACCCCGCCCCAGGCCCCGAGGCTGTGCCCCAGGGTGGACTGGAAAAGAGGATGGAGAACAAGTGCGGGAAAGGGTCGTCACCGTCCACAGGCTGCCGGAAACTCCTCGGCCCTCCAAGCCAAAGAGGGCCAGATTAACCACCATGGCCACCCCCCACTTTGTAACGGAAAAGAGCACACTGCTGCCTAGCGACGGAAAGAAAGGCAAGCGAGACCCGCCAGGGACAGATCTCCCCACCAAAACGCCTCCTGTCATGTGGTGCATACAGGTTGAGAGGGGCAAAGCGATGCTGGGAGGTCCCGGTGGACACACCCACTGGTGACAGGCCGCCTGTGAGCACATCCAGGGCTTAGCGGAGCAAACCTTCCCCACCGACCTTTCCTCTCTCTCTCCCCTTCCCGACTCTTCCCAGCCCCGGTGCCTGTGCCCCCAGGCAGAGTGAAAAGAGGATAGAGTAGAAGAGCAGGAAAGGGTCATCACCGCCCACCTGGTGCCTGTTTCTTCAAAGCTCTCCAAACCAACGATTGCAGGATCAATCACCATGGTGAGCCCCCTTCATAACTGGAACAAGCATCCCCTGCCACCACGATGGGAAGGAAAGGCGTGGGAGACCCGCCAGGGACCAAACTCCCCCCTTATCTGGCACCCCGCTGGGTGGTGCCCAGCAGGAAGAGATGGATCAAGTGACTTTCGGAGGTCAAGTTGTACAAGCCCCCTGGGAACAGGGTGCCAGGGAACGGCACCCCGGGTTTGGTGGAGCAACATTTCTCCACCGACCTTGCCTCTCTCTCTCCCCTTCCCAACTCCTCCAAGCCCTGCTGGCTGTGCTCCCGAGCGGAGTTGAAAAGAGGATGGAGAAGAAGTGCAGGAAAGGGTCATCACCGACCACAGGATGCCGGCTTCTCCCCCCCCTCCAGCCTACAAGGGCAGGATCAACCATCATGGCGACCCCCCACTATTTAACGGGATGAGCACCCTCCTCCCCTCGCGACGGGAAGGAAAAGCACGGGAGACCTGCCACGGACCAACCTCCCCACCCACACCGCCCCCGCCGGGTGGCTGCCAGCAGAAAGAGAGGGTCCAAATGACTCTCATAGGACGCGGTGGACACGCCCCTTGGGAAAAAGGCGCTGTGGAGCGGCCCCCCGGGTTTGGCGGAGCAACCCTTCCCCACCGACCTTTCCTCTCTCTCTCCAATTCCCAACCCTTTCCCAGCCCCAGAGGCTGTGCACCCGGGCGGAATATTAAAGAGGATGGAGTAAAGTGCGGGAAATGGTTGTCACCGCCCACAGTTTGCCGGCTTCTACATGCCCCTCCAAGCCGAGGAAGGGAGGATCAACCACAACAGCGAACTCCCACGTCGTAACAGGAACGAGCAGCCTCTCTCACCGCGACGGAAAGGAAAGGCGTGGGAGACTCATCATGGTCCGACCTCCCAGCCCTATCCGCCTCACGCAGGGTAGCGGACAGCAGGAAGAGAGGGGCCAAGTGACTCTCAAAGGTCACGTTAGACACGCCCCCTAGGAACAGGGTGCTATGGAGCACAACCCGGCCTTGGTGGAGCAACACTTCCCCACCGAACTTTCCTCTTTCTCCCCTCCCCGACTCCGTCCCAGCCCTGGAGGCTGTGCCCCCGGGCGGAGTGGAAAAGAGGATGGAGAAGTTCAGGAATGGATCATCACCACCCACCGGGTGCTTCTTCTCCCCACCCCTCCATGCGGAGGTGTGCAGGATCAACATCCACTGTGAGCCCACACTTCGTAACAGGAACCAGCAAAGTGCCTTCACCCCCCACGAGGTGCCAGCATCTTCCCCGCGGATCCAAGCCAACAAGGGCAGGATCAACCACCACGGGGACGCCAACTTCCTAAAGGGAATGAGCACTATCTTGCCCCGCGATGGGAAGGAAATGATGTGAGACCAGATAGAGACCGACCTCCCCCCCACCCCGACCCATGCAGGGCGGCGGATAGCAAGAAGAGAGGGGCCAAGTGAGGCTCGAAGGTCCTGGTGGACACGCCCCCTGGGAAATGGGCGCCGTGCAGCGGGCCCCCGGGCGTCGCGTAAGAACCCTTCCCCACCGATCTTTCCTCTCTCTCTCCCATTCTCAACCCTGTCCCAGCCCCGGAATCTGTGCCCCAGGGTGGATTGGAAAAGAGGATGGAGAAGAAGTGCGGGAAAGAGTCGTCACCCCTAACCGGGTGACGACTTCTTCACACCCCTTCAAACCAACGAGGGCAGGATTAATCTCCACGGTGACCCTACCTTCATAACGGGAACGAGCACCCACATGCCCATGCGATGGGAAGGAAAAGCGTGCGATACCCTCCAGGGACTGATCTCTCTCCCAAACCCGCCAAAGGACGACCGGCTCCCAGCAGGAAGAAAGGGGCTAAGTGACTCTCTGAGTTCACGTTGATACGCCCCCTGACAACAGGGCACCACGGAGCGGCTCACTGGCATTGGTGCAACAATTCTTCCCCAACGACCGTTCCTCTCTCTCTTCCCTTCCCAACCCCGTCACAGCCCCTGAGGCTGTTCCCAGGACTGAGTGAAAAGAGGATGGAGTAGAAGTGCAGGGAAAGTGTCATCACTCCCCACCAGGTGCCGGGATCTCCCCTCGCATCCAAGCCAACAATGGCAGGATAAACCACCACGGCGACCCCCCCTTCATAAAGGGAAAGAGCACCCTCCTGCCCCCGCAATGGGAAGGAAAGAATGCGAGACCCGCCAGAGACCGACCTCCCTCCCACCCGATCCGTGCCTGGCGGCGGAAAACAGGAAGAGAGGGGCCAAGTGATTCTCGGAGGTCCCGATGGACACCCCACCTGGGAACCGGGCACCACCACCGGCTTGGCGAAGCAACCCTTCCCCACCAACCTATCCTTTCTCTCTACCCTTCCCGACCCCGTCCCAGCCCCGGAGGCTGTGCCCCAGGGTGGATTGGAAAAGAGGATGTATATGAAGTGCAGGAAAGAGTCGTAACCGCCCACAGGGTGCCGGCTTCACCCCACCCCTCCAAGCCGAAGAGGACATGAGACACCACCATGGCAACACTCCACTTTGTAACGGGAATGAGCACCCACCTCGCCCCGCGACGGGAAGGAAAGGCGCGCGAGACTCGCCAGGGCCTGACTTCCGCACCCACCCCGTACCTTGCCCGTCGGTGGTGGGCAGGAAGAGAGGGGCCAAGCGAGGCTCGGAGGTCCTGGTGGACACGCCCCATGGGAACTTGGCACCGTGCAGCGGCCCCCCGGTCTTCGTGTAAGAATACTTCCCCACTGATTTTCCTCTCTCTCTCCAATTCCCAACCCTGTTCCAGCCCCGGAGGCTGTGCCCCAGGGTGGATTAGAAAAGAGTATGGAGAAGAAGTGCGGGAAAGGGTCGTCACCGCCCACCGACTACTGGATTCTCCTCGCCCCTCCACGCCAAAGAGGGCAGGATCATCCACCACAGCGACCCCCCACATTTAAATGGGAAAGAGCACACACCTACCTCCGCGACGGGAAAGAAACCCACGCGAGACCCACCAGGGACCGTTCTCCCGCCCAAACCGCCCCCGTCAGGCGGCACCAACAGGAAGAGAGGGGTAAAGCGATGCTGGGAGGTCCCGGTGGAAAAGCCCCCTGAGGACAGGGAGCCTCTAAGCGTTTCCAGGTCTTGGCGGAGCGACCCTTCGCCACTGACCTTTCCTCTCTCTCTCTCTTTCCCGACCCTTCCCAGCCCCGGAGGCTGTGCCCAGGGCTGAGTGAAATTTGGATGGAGTAGAAGTGAGGGAAACGGTCATCTCTCCCTCCCAGGTGCTGGCTTCTTCACACCCCTCCAAGCGAAGAGGGCAGGATCATTCACCATGGTGAATCCCCTTCATAACAGGAACGAGCACCCTCCTGTATCCGCGATAGGAAGGAAAGGCGTGCAAGACTCGCTAGGGACCAACCTCCACCCTATCCAGCCCTGAGCTGTGTCGCCCAACAGGAAGAGAGTGGCCAAGTAACTCTCAGATGTCAAGTTGTACACGCCCCCTGTGAACAGAATGCCAGGGAGCGGCACCCTGGCCTTGGCGGAGCAACACTTCCCCTCTGACCTTTCCTCTCTCTACCCTTCCCAACCACTTCCCAGCCCCAGAGGCTGTGCCTCAGGGTGGATTGGAACACAGGATGGAGAACAAGTGCGGGAAAGGGTCGTCAACGCCCACAGGGTGCCAGCTTCACCCCGCCCTTAGAAGCCAGAGAGGGCAGGAGCAACCACCACGATGGACTCCACTTTGTAATAGGAATGAGCACCCTCTTCGCCCTGCGACGTGAAGGAAAGGCGCGAGAGACCAGCTAGGGCCTGACCTCGAACCCCACCCCATCCCCTGCCTGTCGGCGGTGGGCATGAAGAAAGGAGTCAAGCGAGGCTCGGAGGTCCTGGTGGACACGTCCCCTGGGAACAGGGCCCTGTAAAGCGGCCCTTCGGGCTTCGCGTAGCAACCTTTCCCCACCGATCTTTCTTCTTTCTCCATGATTCCCGACCTCGTCCCAGCCCCGGAGGCTGTGCACCCGGGCGGAATTTTAAAGAAGATGGAGAAGTGTGGGAAAAGGTCGTCACCCCCGACTGGGTGCCAGCTTCTTCACACCTCTCCAAACGAAAGAGGGCAGGATCAATCACCACGATGAAACCCCTTCATAACGGGAGAGAGCACTCTCCTGTACCCGCAACGGGAAGGAAAGGCGTGCGAGACCTGCTATGGACCGACCTCCACCCCATCCAGCCCCGAGCCGGCGTCGCTCAACAGGAAGAGTGGGGTCAAGTAACTCTTAGAGGAAAAGTTGGACACGCCCCCTGGGAACAGGGTGCCAGGGAGCGGCACCCCGGCCTTGGCCGAGCAACACTTCCCCTCTGACCTTTCCTCGCTCTACCCTTCCCAAACCCGTCCCAACCCCGGAGCCTGTGCCCCAGGGTGGACTGGAAGAGGGAATGGAGTAGAAGTGCACGGAAAGTGTCATCACCCCCCACCAGGTGCCAGCGTCTTCCCTGAGCAACCAAGACAACAAGGGAAGGATCACCCACCACGGCGACCCCCCCTTCGTATAGGGAATGAGCACTCTCCTGCCCCCGCTATGGGAAGGAAAGGATGCGGGAACAGAGACCGACCTCCCCCCCACCCCAACACATGCCAGGCTGCGGATAGCAGTGAGAGGGGCCAAGTGATTCTCAGAGGTCCCAATGGACACCCCCCCTGGGAAACGCGCACCACGGACCGGCACCCCGGCTTGGCGGAGCAACCCTTCACCACCAACCTATCCTCTTTCTCTCCCCTTCCTGACCCCTTTCCAGCCCCGGAGGCTGTGCCCCAGGGTGGATTCGAAAAGAGGATGGAGAAGAAGTGCGGGAAAGGGTCGTCACCATCCACAGGGTGCCGGCTTCACCCCACCCCTCCAAGCCGAAGAGGGCATGAGACACCACACGGTGACACTCCTCTTTGTAACAGGAATGAGCACCCTCCTCGCCCCGCAACGGGAAGGAAAGGCGCGCAAGACCCACAAGGGCCTGTCCTCCACCCCCACCCCATTCCCTGCCCATCGGCGGTGGGATGGAAGAGAGGGGCATAGCGAGGCTTGGAGGTCCTGATGTACACGCCCCCTAGGAACTGGGCACCATGCAGCGGCCCCCCGGGCTTCGCGTAAGAACCCTTCCCCACTGATCTTTCCTTTCTCTCTCCCATTCCCAACCCTTCCCAGCCCCGGAGGCTGGGCACTTTGGCGGAATATTAAAGTGGATGTAGAAGATCAGTCACCAAGGTGACGCCCCTTCTTAACGGGAACGAGCACCCTCCTGGACCCGCGACTTGAAGAAAAGGCGTGCGAGACCCGCTAGGGACCAAACTCCCCAGCCATTCGGCCCCCCGCCGGTGGCTCCCAGCAGGAAGAGAGGGGCCAAGTGACTGTCAGAGGTCACGTTGGACACACCCACTGGAAACAGGGTGCCAGGGAACGTCAAACTGTGCTTGGCAGAGAAACACTTCCGCACCGAACTTTCCTCTCTCTCTGACCTTCCTGATACCTCCCAGCCCTGGAGGCTGTGCACACGGATGGAGTGGAAAGCAGGATGGAGAAGAAGTGTGGGAAAGGGTCGTCACCGACCACAGGGTGCCGGCTTCTCCCCGCCCCTCCAAGCCGAGGAGGGCAGGATCAACCACCATTTCGACCCCCAGTTTCGTAACATGAACCAGCACCCTCCTGTCCCCGCGACAGAAAGGTCTGGAAGACCCGCCAGGGACTGAAATTACCCCCCACACTGGCCCCCGCCAGGCGGTGCCACCAGGAAGAGAGGATCAAAGCAATGCTAGGAGGTCCCACTGGACACGTCCCCTGGGAACTGGGCGCTTCTGAGCGCATGCGGGCTTGGTGGAAAAGCCCTTCCCCACCGACCTTTACTCTCTCTCTCACCTTCCCAAACGTGTCCCTTCCTGTAGGCTGTGCAACCGGGCGGAGTGATATGAGGATGGAGTAGAAGTGCGGGAAAGGTTTGCCACCCCCAACTGGGTGCCAGCTTCTTCACACCCCTCCAAACGAAAGAGGGCAGGATAAATCACCATGGTGAACCCCCTTCATAAAGGGAAAGAGCACTCTTCTGGACTCACAACGGGAAAGAAAGGTGTGCGAGACCCGCTAGGGACCAACCTGAACCCCATCCAGCCCCGAGCCTGCGTCGCTCAACAGGAAGAGTGGGGCCAAGTAACACTTAGAGGTCAAGTTGGACACGCCCCCTGGGAACAGGTTTCCAGGGAGCGGCACCCAGGTCTTGGTGGAGCAACACTTCCCCTCTGACCTTTCCTCTCTCTACCTTTCCCAACCCCGTCCCAGCCCCGGATGCTGTGCCCCAGGCTGGATTGGAATAGAGGATGGAGAACAAGTGCGAGAAAGGTTCGTCACCACCCACAGGGTGCCGGCTTCACCCCGCGCCTCCAAGCCGGAGAGGGCAGGAGCAAACACCACGATGTACCCCACTTTGTAATAGGAATGAGCACCCTCCTCCCCCTGAGATGTGAAGGAAAGTCGCGTGAGACCCGCCAGGGCCTGACCTCCATCCCTACCCCATTCCCTGCCTGTCGTTGCCGGGCATGAAGAGAGGGGCCAAGCGAGGCTCGGAGGTCCTGGTGGACACGCCCCCTGGGAACAAGGCACCTTGCAGCGGCCCCCCGGGCTTCACATAGCAACCCTTCCCCACCGATCTTTCTTCTCTCTCCCATTCCTGACCCCATCCCAGCCCCGGAGGCTGTGCACCCGGGCGGAATGTTAAAGAAGATGGAGAAGCAGTGCGGGGAAAGGTCGTCACCCCCAACCGGGTGCCAACTTCTTTACACCCCTCCAAACCAACGAGGGCAGGATTAATCACCAAGGTGACCCCACCTTCATAACGGGAACGAGCACTCACCAGCCTATGCGATGGGACGAAAAAGCGTGTAGTACCCACCAGTGACATACCTCTCCCCCCACCCCACCAACCTATTGGCAGCTTCCAGCAGGAAGAAAGGGGCCAAGTGACTCTCGGAGGTCACTTTGGACATGCCACCTGAGAACAGGGCGCCACGGAGAGGCTCCCCGTCCTTGGTGGAGCAATCCTTCCCCACCGATCTTTCTTCTCTCTCTCCCCTTCCCAACCCCGTCTCAGCCCCGGAGACTGTGCCCAGGGCTGAGTGAAAAGAGGATGGAGTAGAATTGCAGGGGAAATGTAGTCACCCCCCACCACTTGGCAGCATCTCCCCACGCGTCCAAGCCAACAATGGCAGGATCAACCACCACGGCGAACCCCCTTCATAAAGTGAAAGAGCACCCTCCTGCCTCCGCGATGGGAAGGAAAGGATGTGCGACCCGCCAGAGGCCGACCTACCCCCAACCCGAACCGTGCCAGGCGGCAGATAGCAGGAAGAGAGGGGCCAAGTGACTCTCGGAGGTCCCGATGGACACTCCCCTGGGATCCGGGTGCCATGGAGCGGCAACCCCGGGCTTGGCAGAGAAACACTTCCACACCAACCTTTCCTCTCTCTCTCCCCTTCCCGACCCAGTCCCAGCCCAGGAGGCTGTGCCCCAGGGTGGATTGGAAAGGAGGATGGAGAACAAGTGCGGGAAGGGTCATCACCGCCCACCGGCTGCTGGATTCTCCTCGCCCCTCCAAGCCAAAGAGCGCAGGATCAACCACCACGACGACCCCCCACTTTGTAACGGGAAAGAGCACACTGCTGCCTCCGCGACGGGAAAGAAAGGCACGCGAGACCCGCCAGGACCAATCTCCCCCCCAAACCGCCCCCTGTCGGGCTGCGCCAACAGGAAGAGACGGGCAAAGCGATGCTGGGAGGTCCCGATGGACACTTCCCCTGGGAACAGGGCCCCTTCAAGGGGCACCCCGGGCTTGGCGGAGCAACGCTTCCACACAGACCTTTTCTCTCTCTCCCTTTCCTGACGCCGTCTCAGCCCTGGCAGCCATGCCCCCGGGCTGAGTGAAATGAGGATGGAGTAGAAGTGCAGGAAACGGTCGTCATCTCCTACCGGCTGCAGGCTTCTACCCAACCCTCCAAGAGCAGGAGGGCAGGATCAAGTACCATGACCTTCCCCCTCTTCCTAAGGGGAATCAACACCCTCTTGCCAACTTGAAGGGAAGAAAAGGCCTGAGAGACCCACCAGGTATCGACCATCCCCATCAACCCGTCACCGTCCGGGGGAGCGTTCAGCAGGAAGAGAGGGGTTAAGCGACGTTCGGAGGTCCAGGTGCCCAAGCCCCCTGGGAACAAGGCAACGCATAGGGGCCCCCTGACCTTTGTGAAGCAACTCTTCCCCACCGACCTTTCCTCTCTCTCTCCCATTCCCAACCCCGTCACAGCCTCTGAGACTGTGCCCATAGGCGGAGTGGAAAAGAGGATGGAGAAGAAGTGCAGGAAAGGGTCGTCAACCCCCACGGGGTGCCGGCTTCTCCCCGCCACTCCATGCGTAGGAGTGCAGCGTCAACATCCACTGCAACACCACACTTCCTAACAGAAACGAGCAGCCTCCTCTCCGTGCGACGTAAAGGAAAGGCATGGGAGTCCTGGCAGGGACCGTACTCCCAGACTTCCCTGCTCCCCGCTGGGCAGCAGAGAGCAGGAGAAGAGGGGCCAAATGACTTTCTCAGGTCACTTTAGACACGCCCCCTAGGAACAGGTCACCATGGAGCCGCACACCGGGCTTAGTGGAGCAACACTTCAACACCGCACTTTCCTCTTTCTCTCCCTTTCCCTACCCCTCCCAGCCCTGGAGGCTGTGCCCCCAGGGTAGTGGAAAAGATGATGGAAAAGAAGTGCAGGAAAGGGTCATCACCGCCTACAGGGTGCCGCCTTATCCCTGATCCTTCAAGCCTAGGAAGGCAGGATAAACCACCACGGCGAATCCCCACTTTGTAACGGAAATGAGCACCCTCCTCCCCCTGCTACGGGAAAGAAAAACACGCGAGACCTGCCAGGGACCGACCTCCGCGCCACATCACCCCCGCCGGGGGTTTGCTGGTAGGAAAAGTGGGGCCAAGTGACTCTCAGAGGTTCAGATGGACATGACCCCTGGGAACAGGGTGCCACCGAGCAGACACCAGCCTTGGCGGAACAACCCTTCCACACCGATCTTTCTTCTCTCTCTCCCATTCCCGACCCCGTCCCAGCCCCGGAGGCTGTGCACCCGGGCAGAATGTTAAAGAAGATGGAGAAGAAGTGCGTTAAAATGTCGTCACCGCCAACTGGGTGCCAACTTGTTAACACCCCTCCAAACCAACAAGGGAAGGATTAATCACCAAGGAGACCCCACCTTCATAACGGGAACGAGCACTCACCTGCCCACGCGATGGGAAGAAAAAGCGTGCGATACCCGCCAGGGACAGACCTCTTCCCCCACCCCGCCAACCGACGGGCAGCACCCAGAATGAAGAAAGGGGTCAAGTGACTCTCGGAGGTCACGTTGGACACGCCACCTGAGAACAGGGCGCCACAGAGCGGCTCCCCGGCCTTTGTGGAGCAATCCTTCCCCACCATCCTTTCCTCTCTCTCTCCCCTTCCCAACCCCGTCCCAGCACCGGAGGCTGTGCCCAGGGCTGAGTGAAAAGAGGATGGAGTAGAAGTGCAGGGAAATTGTCGTTAACCCACACCACTTGCCGGCATCTCCCCACGCGTCCAAGCCAACAATGGCAGGATCAACCACCACGGCGACCCCCCCTTCATAAAGGGAAAGAGCACCCCCCTGCCTCCGCGATGGGAAGGAAAGGATGTGCGACCCGCCAGAGGCCGACCTACCCCCTACCCCGACGTGTGCTGGGCAACAGATAGCAGGAAGAGAGGGGCCAAGTGACTCTCGGAGGTCCCAATGGATACCCCCCTGGGATTCGGGTGCCACGGAGCGGCACCTCGGGCTTGGCAGAGAAACCCTTCCACACCAATCTTTCCTCTCTCTCTCCCCTTCCTGACTCCGTCCCAGACCCAGAGGCTGTGCCCCAGGGTGGATTAGAAAAGAGGATGGAGGACAAGTGCGGGAAAGGGTCGTCACCGCCCACCGGTTGCTGGATTCTCCTCGCCCCTCCAAGCAAAAGAGGGCAGGATCAACCACTACGGCGACCCCCCACTTTGTAACGGGAAAGAGCACACTGCTGCCTCCGCAACGGGTAATAAATGCACGAGACCCGCCAGGGACTAATACCCCCACAAACTGCCCCCTGTCTGGTGGCGCCAACAGGAAGAGATGGGAAAAGAGATGCTGGTCCCGATGGACACTTCCCCTGGAAACAGGGCCCCTTGAAGCGGCACCCCGGGCTCGGCGGAGCAATGCTTCCCCACAGACCTTTTCTCTCTCTCTCCCCTTCTCGACTCCGTCTCAGCCCTGGAAGCCATGCCCCCTGGGCGGAATGAAAAGAGGATGGATTAGAAGTGCAGGCAATGGTCGTCACCTCCCACCAGCTGCCGGCTTCTACCCACCCTCCAAGACCTGGAGGGCAGGATCAACAACCATGGCCATCCCCCTCTTCCTAAGGGGAACGAACACCCTCCTGCCCCCGTGAAGGTAAGAAAAGGTGTGAGACACCCGCTAGGTACCGACCTCCCCCATCAAACGGTCCCCGACCAGGGGAGCGTTCAGCAGGAAGAGAGGGGTCAAGCGACATTCGGAGGACCAGTTGCACAAGACCCCTGGGAACAAGGTGCCGCAGAGCGGCCCCCCGACCTTTGCGAAGCAACCCTTCCCCACCGCCCTTTCCTCTCTCTCTCCCATTCCCAACCCCATCCCAGCCTCTGAGACTGAGCCCCCGGGCAGATGGGAAAAGAGAATGGAGAAGAATTGCAGTAAAGGGTCGTCACCGCCCACCGGGTGTTGGCTTCTCCCCACCCCTCCATGCGGAGGACTGCAGGGTCAACATCCACTGGGACCTCACACTTCCTAACTGGAACAAGCAGCCTCCTACCGCGACGGAAAGGAAAAGCACGTGAGACCCTCACGGACCGACCTCCCCCCGCACACTGCCCCAGCCTGGCGGAGGCCAGCAGGAAAAAGTGGCCAAGTGAATCTCAGAGGTCCCGGTGGACACACCACTGGTAAAAATTCGCTGGGGAGCAGCCCCCCGGGTTTGGCAGAGCAACCGTTCTGCACCTAACTCTCCTCTCTCTCTCCTGTTACTGACCCTTCCCAGCCCTGGAGGATGTGCCCCCAGGCTGAGTAAAATGAGTATGGAGTAGAAGTGCAGGAAGGATCGTCACCCCCAACCAGTGCTGGCTTCTTCACATCCCTCCAAACGAAAGAGGGCAGGATCAATCACTACGGTGAACCCCCTTTATAACGGGAATGAGCACCCTCCTGGACCTGCGACGGGAAGGAAAGGCGTGCGAGACCCACTAGGGACCGACCTCTCCCCCATCCGGCTCCCAGCCGGCGTCGCCCAACGGGAAGAGTGGGGCCAAGTATCTTTCAGAGGTCAATTTGGACACGCCCCCTGAGAACAGGGTGCCAGGGAGCTGCACCCCGGCTTTGGTGGGCAATTCTACCCCACTGACCTTTCCTATCTCTCTCCCCTTCCCCACCCTGTCCCAGCCCCGGAGGCAGTGCCCCAGGTTGGATTGGAAAAGAGGATGGAGAACAAGTGCGGGAAAGGGTCATCACCGCCCACCGGCTGCCAGATTCTCCTCGCCCCTCCAAGCCAGAGAGGGCAGGATCAACCACCACAGCGACCCCCCACTTTGTAACGGGAAAGAGCACACTCCTGCCTCCGCGATGTGAAGGAAAGAAGTGCGAGTCCAGCCAGAGACCGACCTTTGCCCTACCCCGCCCCAAACCCAGCTGCGGACAGCAGGAACAGAGGGGCCAAATGACTCTCAGAGGTCCCGGTGGACACGCCCCTTGGTAAAAAGGAGCTATGGATTGGCCCCCTGGACTTGGCGGAGGAACCCTTCCCCACAGACCTTTCATCTCTCTCTTCCCTTCCCGACCCTTACCAGCCCCGGAGGTTGTGCCCCGGGCTGAGTGAAATGAGGATGGAATAGAAGTGCTGGAAAGGGTCGTCACCCCCAACCAGGTGCCGGCATCTTCACACCCCTCCAAACCAAGGAGGGCAGGATCAATCACGAAGGTCAACCCCCTTCTTAACGGAAACGAGCACTCTCCTGGATCCGCGAGTGGAAGGAAAAGCATGGGAGACTCTCTAGGTACCGAACTCCCACCCATCAACCCCCCGCCGGCGGCGCCCAGCAGGAAGAGAGTGGCCAAGTGACTCTCAGAGGTCACGTTGGACACACCCACTGGGAACAGGTTGCCAGGAAACGGCACCCTTGGCTTGGAGGAGCATCACTTCCCCACCGACCTTTCCTCTCTCTCACCCCTTCCTGACACCTCCCAGACCTGGACGCTGTGCCCACTGACGGAGGGGAAAATAGGATGGAGAAGAAGTGTGGGAAAGGGTCGTCACCGACCACAGGGTGCCGGCTTCACCCCGCCCCTCCAAGCTGAGGAGAGCAAGATCAACCACCATGGCGAACCCCAGCTTCGTAACAGAAACCAGCACCCTCCTGCCCCCGTGATGGGAAGGCGCGGAAAACCCGCCAGGTACCGAAATTAACCCCCACACCGCCCCCCGCCGGGCAGCACCACCATGAAGAGAGGAGCAAAGCAAGTTTAGGAGGACCAATTGGACACGCCCCCTTGGAACAGGTCGCCTCTGAGCACATGCGGGCTTGGCGGAGAAGCCCTTCCCCAACGACCTTTACTCTCTCTCACCTTCCCGACCCTGTCCCAGGCCTGGAGGCTGTGCCCCCGGGCGGACTGGAAAAGAGGATGGAGAAGAAGTGCAGGAAAGGGTCATCACCGTCCACTGGGTGCAGGCTTGTCCCCGTCCCTCCAAGCCGAGGAGTTCAGGATCAACCACGACTGCGACATCCCACTTCGTAACAGGAACAAGCATGCTCCTCTCACCACAACAGAAAGGAAAGGCGTGGGGACTCGTCAGGGACAGACCTCCCAGCCCAACCCGCCACATGCCGGGCTGCGGACAGCAGAAAGAGAGGGGCCAAGTGACTCTCAGAGGTTCCGATTGACACGCCCCCTGGGAAAAAGGCGATGTGGAGCAGCCCACCAGGCTTGGCGGTGCAACCCTTACCCACCGACCTTTCTTATCTCTCTTCCCTTCCCAACCCTGCCTAGCCCTGGAGGTTTTGCCCCCCGGCTGAGTGAAAAGAGGATGGAGTAGAAGTGCAGGAAAGGGTCGTCACCCCCAACCGGTTGCCGGCTTCTTCACACCCCTCCAAACGAAAGAGGGCTGGATCCATCACCACGATGAACCCCCTTCATAACGGGAATGAGAACCCTCCTGGACCCACGACTGGAAGGAAAGGCGTGCGAGACCCGCTAGGGACCGACCTCCCCCCCATTCGGCCCCCAGCCGAGGTCGCCCAAATGGAAGAATGGGGCCAAGTAACTCTCAGAGGTCAAGTTGGACACACCCCCTGGGAACAGTGTGCCAGGGAGCTGCACCCCCGCCTTGGCGGAACAACAGTTCACATCTGACCTTTCCTCTCACTACCCTTCCCAACCCTGTCCCAGCCCCGGAGGCTGTGCCCCAGGGTGGATTGGAACAGAGGATTGGGAAGTGCGGGAAAGGGTTGTCACCGCCCACAGGGTGCCGGCTTCATCCCGCCCCTCCAAGCCGGAGAGGGCAGGAGCAACCACCACGGTGTACTCTACTTTGTAATAGGAATGAGCACCCACCTCCCCCCACGAGGAGATGTAAAGGCACGCGAGACCCTCCAGGGCGTGACTTTGAAACCAACCCCATGCCCTGCCTGTCGGCGGTGGGCATGAAGAGAGGGGCCAAGCGAGGCTCGGAGGTCCTGGTGGACACGCCCCCTGGGAATAGGGCTCCGTGAAGCGGCCCGTCGGGATTCACGTAGCAACACTTCCCCACCGATCTTTCTTCTCTGTCTCCCATTCCCGACCCCGTCCCAGCCCCGGAGGCTGTGCACCTGGGCGGAATGTTAAAGAAGATGGAAAAGAAGTGCGGGAAAAGGTCGTCACTGCCTAGCGGCTGCGGGCTTCTCCAAGCCCTTCCAAACCAACGAGGGCAGGATTAATCACCAAGGTGACCCCACCTTCATAACAGGAACGAGCACTCACCTGCCCACGCGATGGGACGGAAAAGCGTGCGATATCCGCCAGGTACAGAACTCTCCCCCCCCCCGCCAACCTATGGGCTTCCCCCAGCACGAAGGGGCCAAGTGACTATCAGAGGTCACGTTGGACACGCCACCTGAGAACAGGGCGCCACGGAGCGGCTCCCCGGCCTTGTTGGAGCAATCCTTCCCCACCGACCTTTCCTCTCTCTCTCCCCTTCCCAACCCCGTCCCAGCCCCGGAGGCTGTGCCCAGGGCTGAGTGACAAGAGGATGGAGTAGAAGTGCAGGGAAAGTGTTGTCACCCCCCACCACTTGCCGGCATCTCCCCACTCGTCCAAGCCAACAATGGTAGGATCAACCACCACGGCAACCCCCCCTTCATAAAGGGAAAGAGCACCATACTGCCTCCACGATGGGAAGGAGAGGATGTGCGACCCACCAGAGGCCAACCTACCCCACACCCCGACCCGTGCCGGGCGACAGATAGCAGGAAGTGAGGAGCCAAGTGATTCTCGGAGATCCCAATTGAAAGCCCCCCTGGGAAATAGGCGCCACGGAGCAGCACCCCGGGCTTGGCAGAGCAACACTTCCTCACCGACCTTTCCTTTCTCTCT
The DNA here is from genome assembly GCA_004027875.1 of Aplodontia rufa. Taxonomy (NCBI): domain Eukaryota; kingdom Metazoa; phylum Chordata; class Mammalia; order Rodentia; family Aplodontiidae; genus Aplodontia; species Aplodontia rufa. Next base: position 15,836 of record PVKS010030706.1, read on the forward strand.
CCCCTTCCCGACCCAGTGCCAGCACCGGAGGCTATGCCCCAGGGCTTAGTGAAAAAGGATGGAGTAGAAGTGCACGGAAAGTGTCTTCACTCCCCACCAGGTGCCAGCGTCTCCCCGTGCATCCAAGCCAACAAGGGCAGGATCAAGCACCACGGCGACCCCCCGTTTGTAAGGGGAACGAGCACTCTCCTGCCCCCACAATGGGAAGGGAAAGATGCGACACCCGACAGAGACCGACCCCCCAGCCATCCCGACCCATGCCGGGCGGCGGATAGCAGGAAGAGAGGGGCCAAGTGACTTTCGGAGGTCAAGTTGGACAAGCCCCCTGGGAACAGGGTGCCAGGGAACGGCACTCCGGGCTTGGTGGAGAAACACTACTCCACCAAACTTTCCTCTCTCTCTCCCCCTCCTAGCTCCTCCCAGCCCTGCCGGCTGTGCCCCCAAACAGAGTGGAAAAGAGGATGGAGAAGAAGTGCAGGAAAGTGTCATCACCGCCCACAGACTGCCGGATTGTCCCCACCCCTCCAAGCCAAGGAGGGGAGGATCAACCACCACGGCGACACCCACTTTTTAACGGAATGAGCACCCTCCTACTCCGCGTTGGGAAGGAAAGTCACGCGAGACCCGAGAGGGCCCGATTTCCATCCCCACCCAATCCCTTGCCTGTCCTCGGCGGGCAGAAAGAGAGGGCCAAAGCGATGCTCGTAGGTCCTGGTGGACATGCCCCCTGGGAAGAGGGCACTGCTGAGCGCATCGAGGGCTTGGTGGAGCAACCCTCCCCCACCAACCTTTCCTCTCTCTCTCTCCTTCCCATCCCCTGAGGCTGTGCCCCAGGGCTGAGTGAAAAGAGGATGGAGCAGAAGTGCAGGAATAAGTCGTCACGCCCCAGCGGGTGCCGGTATCTTCACACCCCTCCAAACCAACGAGGGCAGGATCAATCACCATGGTGAAACCCCCTTCATACCTGGAACAAGCAACATCCTCCAACCGCGACGGGAAGAAAAAGTGTGCAAAACCTGTCAGGGACCGACCACCCCCCCAAACACGGCAACCCACCGGGCGGCACCCAACAGGAAGAGAGGGGCCAAGTGATTCTCAGAGGTGAATTTGGACAAGCCCCCTGGGAACAGGGTGCAGGGAGCGGCACCCCGGTCTTGGTGGAGCAACACTTCCCTACCGAACTTTCCTCTTTCTCTCCTCTTACTGACCCCGTCCCAGCCCCGGAGGCTGTGCCCCAGGGCTGAGTGAAAAGAGTATGGAGTAGAAGTGCAGGGAAAGTGTTGTCATCCCCAACCAGGTACCGGAGTCTCCACGCGCCTCCAAGCCAATGAGGGCAGGATCAACCACCACAGCGACCCCCCATTCGTAACAGAAACGAGCTCCCACCTGCCCCCGTGATGGGAGGGAGAGCAGTGCGAGTCCTGCCAGAGACCGACCTCGCCCCTACCCCGCCCCATGCCCGGCGGTGGACAGCAGGAAGAGAGGGGCCAAGTGATTCTCAGAGGTCCCGGTGGACATGCCCCCTGGGAAAAAGGCGCTATGGAGCGGCCCCGCAGGCTTGGCGGAGCAACCCTTCCCCACCGACCTTTCCTCTCTCTCTCCCCTTCCCGACCCTTGCCAGCCGTGGAGGTTGAGCCCCCGGGCTCAGTGAAATGAGGATGGAGTAGAAGTGCGGGAAAGGGTCCTCACCTCCAACCGGGTGCCGGCTTCTTCACACCCCTCCGAAACAAGGAGGGCAGGATCAATCACCAACGTGAACCCCCTTCTTAACAGGAATGAGCACCCTCCTGGACCCGCGACTGGAAGGAAAGGCATGCGAGACCCGCTTGGGAATGACCTCCACCCCCATCCTTAGGCAACGACCAGAAGGAAGAGAGGGGCCAAGTGACTCTCAGAAGTCACATTGGACACACCCACTGGGAACAGTGTGCCAGGGAACAGCACCCTGTGCTTGGCAGAGCAACACTTCTCCACCGAGCTTTCCTCACTCTCTCCCCTTCCTGAGACCTCCCAGCCCTGGAGGCTGTGCCCTCGGATGGAGTGGAATACAGGATGGAGAAGTGTGGGAAAGGGTCATCACCGACCACAGGGTGCCGGCTTCTCCCCACACCTCCAAACTGAGGAGGGCAGGATCAACCATCATGGCGACCCCCAGCTTCATAACAGGAACCAGCACCCTCCTGCCCACGCGACGGGAAGGCGGGAAGACCCGCCAGGGACCGAACTTACCCCCTCACGGCCCCATGCTGGGGGGCACCACCAGGAAGAGAGGATCAAAGCAATGCTAGGAGATCCAATTGGACCCGCCCCCTGGGAACAGGGCACCACTCATCGCATGAGGGCTTGGCGGAGAAGCCCTTCCCCACCGACATTTACTCTCTCTTTCACCTTCCGAACCGCGTCCCAGGCCTGGAGGCTCTGCCCCCGAGCGGAGTGGAAAAGAGGATGGAGAAGAAGTGCAGGAATGGGTCGTCACAGCCCACTGGGTGCCGGCTTCTCCCTGCCCCTCCATGCGGAGGAGTGCAGGATCAACATCCACTGAGACCCCACACTTCGTAAGAGGACCAAGCAACCTCCTCTCCCTGCGACTTAAAGGAAAGGCGTGGAAGACCCGCAAGGGACCGACCTCCCAGCCCTCCCTGTCCCCCGCCAGGCGGCGGAGAGCAGGAGAAGAGGGGCCATGTGAATTTTGCAGGTAACGTTAGACACGCCCCCTAGGAACAGGGCACCACGGAGCGTCACACCGGGCTTAGCGGAGCAACACTTCCCCACCGCACTTTCATCTTTCTCACCCCTTCCCGACTCCTCCCAGCCCTGGAGGCTGTGCCCCCGGGCAGAGTGGAAAAGAGGATGAAAAAGAAGTGCAGGAAAGGATCGTCACCGCCCACAGGGTGCCGCCTTATCCCTGATCCTCCCAGCCTAGGAGGGCAGGATCAACCACCACAGCGATCCCCCATTTTGTAACAGATATGAGCACCCTCCTCCCCCTGCGACGTGAAAGAAAGTCAGGAGAGACCTGCCAGGGACCGACCTCCGCCCCACATTGCCCCCGCCGGGGGTTTGCTGGCAGGAAACCTGGGGCCAGGTGACTCTCAGAGGTTCAGGTGGACACGCCCCCTGGGAATAGGGTGCCACAGGGCAGCACCCCGGCCTTGGCGGAGCAACACTTCCTCACCGACCTTTCCTTTCTCTCTCCCCTTCCCGACGCCCTCCCAATCCCGGAGGCTATGCCCCAGGGCTGAGTGAAAAGAGGATGAGGTAGAAGTGCACGGAAAGTGTCTTCACTCCCCACCAGGTGCCAACGTCTCCCCGTGCGTCCAAGCCAACAAGGGCAGGATCAACCACCAAGGCGACCCCCCATTCGTAAAGGGAACAAGCACTCTCCTCCCCCGCGATGGGAATGAAAGGATGCGAGACCCGACAGAGACCGACCTCCCCACCACCCTGACCCATGCCGGGCGGTGGATAGCAGGAAGAGAGGGGCCAAGTGATTCGTGGAGGTCCCGATGGAAACCCCCCCTGGGAAATAGATGCCACGGAGGGGCACGTCGGCTTGGCGGAGCAACCCTTCCCCAGCAACCTATCCTCTCTCTCTCCCCTTCCCGACCCCGTCTCAGCCCTGGAAGCCATGCCCTTGGGCGGAGTGAAAAGAGGATGGAGTAGAAGTGCAGGAAAGGATCGTCACCTCCCACCGGCTGCCGGCTTCTACCCACCCCTCCAAGACCAGGAGGACAAGATCAACAACCATGGTGATACCCCTCTTCCTAAGTGGAACGAACACCCTCCTGCCCCCGCAAAGGGAAGTAAAGGCGTGAGAGACCCGCTGGGTACCGACGTACCCCATCAACTTGTCCCCGGCCTGGGGTGCGTTCAGCAGGAAGAGAGGGGTCAAGCGAAGTTCGGAGGTCCAGGTGCACATCCCCCTGGGAACAAGGCACCTCAGAGCGGCCCCGCGAGCTTGGCGAAGCAACCCTTCCCCAAAGACCTTTTATCTCTCTCTCCCATTCCAGACACTATCCCAACCTTTGAGACTGAACCCCGGGCGGAGTGGAAAAGATGATGGAGAAGAAGTGCGAGAAAGAAATCTCACTACCCACAGGGTGCCGGCGTCACCCCGCCCCTCGAAGTCGAAGAGGGCAGGAGCAACCAACACGGAGACGCCCCACTTTGTAACGGGAATGGGCACCCTCCTACCCCCGCGTTGGGAAGGAAAGTCATGGGAATTCCGCCAGGACCCAAATTCCATCCCCACCCAAACCCCTGCCTGTCAGCGGTCTTCAGGAAGAGAGGGGAAAGTGAGGCTCGGAGGTCCTGTTGGACATGCCATTTGGGAACAGGGCACCGCTGAGCGCATCCAGGGCTTGGTGGAGCCACCCTTCCCCACCGATCTCTCCTCTCTCTTTCCACTTCCCATCCCTGGAGGCTGTTCCCTACAGCTGAGTGAAAACAGGATGGAGTAGAAGTGCGGGAATAAGTCGTCACCCCCTACCGGGTGCCAGTTTCTTCACACGCCTCCAAACCAACGAGGGCAAGATCAATTACCATGGTGACAATATCTTCACAACTGGAACGAGCAACATCCTGCCACTGAGACGGGAAGGAAAGGGGTGCAAGACCCACCAGGGAACGCCCACCCCCCAATCCTCCAACCCGCCGGGCGGAGCCCAGCAGCAACAGAGGGGCCAAGTGACTCTCAGAGTTGAAGTTGGACAAGACCCCTGGGAATAGGGTGCCAGGGAGTGGCACCCCAGGCTTGGCAGAGCAACACTTCCCCACTAACCTTTCCTTTCTCTGTCCCCTTGAGGACACCTCCCAGCCCTGGAGGCTGTGCCCAGGGGCAAAGTGGAAAAGAGGATGGAGAAGAAGTGTGGGAAATGGTCGTCACTACCCACAGGGTGCTGTCTTCTCCATGCCTCTCCAAGCCTAGGAGGGGTGGATCAAACACCATGGCGACCCCCAGCTTTGTAACAGGAACCAGCACCCTTCTGCCCCAGCGATTGGAAGGCCCGGGAGACCGGCCAGGGACTGACCTCACCCCCCAGCCGGCCCCCCGCTTGGCGGCCCCCAGCAGGAAGAGAGGGGCCAAGTGAATCTCAGAGGTCACGTTGGACACGAACACTGGGAATAGAGCACCTCTGAGCGCATTTCGGGCTTGACGGAGTAACCCTTCCCCACAGGCCTTTACTTTCTCTCTCACCTTCATGACCCCGTTCCAGCCCTGGAGGCTGTACCCCGGGTGAAGTGGAAAAGAGGATGCAGAAGAAGTGCGGGAACGGGACATCACCGCCCACCGGGTGCCGGCTTCTCCCCGCCCCTCCAAGCCCAGGAGTGCAGGATCAACCACCACGGCGACCACCCACTTTGTAACAGGAACCAGCAGTCTCCTCCCACCGCGAACAAAAGGAAAGGCTTGGGAGACTCGCCAGGGACCGACCTCCCAGCCCAACCCGCCGCACTCTGGGCGGCGGACAGTAGGAAGAGATGGGCCAAGTGATTCTCGGAGGTCACGTTAGATACACCCCTAGGAACAGGGCGCCAAGGAGCGGCACCCCTGGTTTGGCGGACCAACACTTCCCCACCGAACTTTCCTTTTTCTCTCCCTTTCACGACCCCATCCCAGCCCAGAAGGCTGTGCCCTTAGTGGATTGGAAAAGAGGATGGAGAACAAGTGTGTTAAAGGGTCATCACAACCCATCAGGCTGCCGGATTCTCCTCGCCCCTCCAAGCCAAAGAGGGCATGCTCAACCACCACGGCAACCCCTCACTTTGTAACGGGAAAGAGCACACTCCTGCCTATGCAACGGGAAAAAAGGCACACGAGACCCGCCAGGGACCGATCTCCCCCCCCAAAACGCCCCATGTTTGGCGGTGCCAATTTAAGATATGGGCAAAGCGATGCTGGGAGGTCCCGGTGGACATGTCCCCTGGGAACACGGCCCCTTCTAGCAGCACCCCGGGCTTGGCGGAGCAATGCTTCCCCACAGACCTTTTCTCTCTGTCTCCACTTCCCGAACCTGTCCCAGTCTGGAGGCTGTGCCCTTACTGGATTGGAAAAGAGGATAGAGAACAATTGTGTTAAAGGGTCGTCACCACCCACCGGCTGCCGGATTCTCCTCGCCTCTCCAAGCCAAAGAGGGCAGGATCAACCACCATGGCGACCCCCCACTTTGTAACGGGAAAAAACACACTCCTGCCTCCGTGACCGGAAAGAAAAGCACAGGAGACCCACCAGGGACCGATCTCCCCCTCCCAAAACGGCCCCTGTCGGGCAGCGCCAAAAAGAAGAGACAGGCAAAGTGATGCTAGAATGTACCGATGGATACATCCCCTGGGAACAGGGCCCCTTCAAGCGGCACCCCGGGCTTGCCGGAGCAACGCTTCCCCACAGACCTTTTCCCTCTGTCTCCCCTTCCTGACACCGTCTCAGCCCTGGAAGCCATGCCCCCGGGAGGAGTGAAAAGAGGATTGAATAGAAGTGCAGTCAAGGGCCGTCACCTCCCACCAGCTGCTGGTTTCTACCCACCCCTCCAAAACCAGGAGGGCAGGATCAACAACCATGGTGCTCCCCCTTTTCCTAAGGGGAACAAACCCCCTCCTGCCCCCGCAAACGGAAGAAAAGGCGTGAGAGACTCGCTAGGTACCGACGTCCCCCATCAACCCATCCCTGGCCGGAGGGGCGTTCAGCAGAAAGAGAGGGGTCAAGCAACGTTTGGAGGTCCAGGTGCACAAGTCCCCTGGGAACAAGGCACCTCAGTGCAGCCCCCCGAGCTTGGCGAAGCAACCCTTCCCAACCGACTTTTCCTCTCTCTCTCCCATTTCCGACCCCGTCCCAGCCTCTGAGACTGTGCCCCCGGGCGAAGTGGAAAATAGGATGGAGAAGAAGTTCGAGAAAGTGTCGTCATCACCCACAGGGTGCCAGCCACACCCCGCCCCTCGAAGCCGAAAGGGCAGGAGCAACCAACACGGCGATGCCCCACTTTGTAACGGGAATGAGCACCCTCCGGCCCCCACGTTGGGAAGGAAAGTCACGCGAGACCCGCCATGGCCCGAATTCCATCCCCACCCAATCCCCTGCCAATCGTCGGCGGGCAAGGAGACAGGGGCAAATCGAGGCTAGAAGGTCCTGATGAACATGATCCATGGGAACAGGGCACCACTGAGCTCATCCAGGGCTTGGTGGACCAACACTTCCCCACCGACCTTTCCTCTCTCTCTCCCCTTCCCAGCCATGGAGGCTGTGCCCCAGGGCTGAGTGAAAAGAGGATGGAGTAGAAGTGCGGGAATATGTCGTCACCCCCCACCGGGTGCCGGTTCCTTCACACCCCTCCAAACCAACGAGGGCAGGATCAATCACCATGGTGACACCCCCTTCAAAACTGGAACGAGCACCATCCTCCCACCGAGACGGGTAGGAAAGGCATGCAAGACACGCCAGGGACCGATCACACCCCCAAATCCAGCAACCCGCCGGGCGGCGCCCAGCAGGAAGAGAGGGGCCAAGTGAATCTCGGAGGTGAAGTTGAACAAGCCCCCTGGGATCAGGGTGCCAGGTAGCGGCATCCCGGACTTGGCGGAGCCATACTTCCCCACCAACCTTTCCTTTCTGTTTTCCCTTCAGGACACCACCCAGCCCTGGAGGCTGTGCCCACAGGCAGAGTGGAAAAGAGGATGGAGAAGAAGTGCGGGAAAGAGTCGTCACCACCCACAGGGTGCCGGCTTCTCCATGTCCCTCCAAGCCGAGGAGAGGAGGATCAAACATCATTGCGAACCACAGCTTTGTAACAGGAACCAGCACCCTTCTGCTTCCGCGACAGGAAGGCCCGGGAGACGGCCAGGGACTGACCTCATCGCCCAGCCGGTCCCTCACTGGGCGGCGCCCAGCAGGAAGAGAGGGACCAAGTGACTCTCAGAGGTCAATTTGGACCCGAACCCTGGGAAAGGGCGCATCTGAGCGCATCCCGGGCTTGGCGGAGCAACCCTCCCCACAGACCTTTACTCTCTCTCTCACCTTCCCTACCCCATCCCAGCCCTGGAGGCTGTAGCCCGGGTGAAGTGGAAAAGAAGATGGATAAGAAGTGCGGGAAGGGGTCATCACCGCACATCAGTGCCGGCTTTTCCCCGCTCCTCCAAGACAAAGAGGGTAGGATCAACCACCACTGCGACCCCCCACTTTGTAACGGGAAAGAGCACACTCCTGTCTATGCGACGGGAAATAAAGGCACAGGAGACCCGCCAGGGACCAATCTCCCCCCCCCCAAATCGCCCCCTGTCAGATGGCGCACACAGGAAGAGATGGGCAAAGC
>PVKS010030707.1:0-24154 GCA_004027875.1 Aplodontia rufa
GTGGAGCTCTTCTCTCAATGCCTGGGGTGGCCCAGACACCTGAGGAACCCTTCCTCCACCTGCTGGCTTACTGCCCTGCAATCCCAGGGCAGGGCTGCCCCTCCCGTCTTCACCATCCTGCTCCCAGCACCTGGAGCAGCACCCGCACACAGTAGGTGCTCAGTAAGTCCCCAGCAGCGTCCCGGGCCCTCAGAGGCATCACAGTTGCTTTCCCAATGCACAGAAGCTCTTCCCAGGACCGGAGAGGAAACCTGGGCCTCGAAGCCTTCCTTAGGCCAGGGGCTGGGGCAGAAGCTACGGACACTCAGCCAGGTGACCAGATGAGAGGGAGTGAATGTGTGACGATGTGTTCAAGTGTGCAGCCTCCCTGTGAACGTGCACTGTAGCCCACGTTGTGTGGAGGTAAAAGACAAGAGGGCATGCTCACCAGGAGGAGCCAGGCAGGCCGTGGAATAGTACGCAACCCTGAAGATGGCCGGTAGCTCTGTAACCCAACCTGGTGCTGTTAGTAAAGATTCCCACCATGAAGCAAAGGATGGAGGGTGTGTGGGAAAGGAAGAGGAGAGCAGTAAACCTGCATCTGCTAATTCCAAAATAGCCACAGCGACAAAAGCAACAACGGGGTTAGGGTCACACCTTGCGGCATGTCAAAGCCCGTTGGTGCACTGAATTCTCTCCATCTTACAGACAAGGAAACAGAAAGGTCAGGCCACTGGTCCGCAGTCACACAGCTTGGTGGTAATCAAGGAAGGACAGATGCCAAAGCAGGCCTCCTGCCCCCAGAGCCTGGCCTGACCATGCCTGCTCGCAGCAGGCAATTCCTAAATGCCCTGGAGACGCCCAGGAGCAAAGGGAGTGGGGGCTGTGTCCTTGGGGGCAGGCGGAGGAGAGTGGCCTTGGGGACTGAGTTCAAGATGCGTCCCTATCCTACGCATCAACAGGAAAGGAGAAAACCACCGCCGCACGGCTACCGAAACGGCTGCCGACGCTTGCCAGACTGAGCTGCACCCAAGGAAAATCGACGGCTCCGGTTTCCTGCAAACTCCTCCGGGTTTCGGGTCCAGCTCTTCCGAGCTGCTCTCAGCCCCAGAGCAGCTAATTTGGGCTTTTGCACACAGCACTGTTCCCCATGCTACCAGGCCCCAGGGACTAAGCACCTCCCACAGGAGGCTGCTCCGCTGCCCCAGGATTTTCCTCCTTGCCGCTCGGAGCCATGGCCTGCGGACCAGCTCTGTGGGAGCTGGGAAGGACCCCACAGCCTCGGGCAGACGCTGAGAACCGCATTCTGCCCAACACACCGCTGAGTCTCAGTTCACAGGCAAGGAATCAGAGAGGTGCAGCGACAGACGCAAAGTCACACAGCTAAGAAGAGCAGGCGCAGAATCCGAGGTCTTCCCTGCCTGGATCTCTGCGCTGCCCCAGGGCCTGCGGCTGCCGACAGCATTCACCGAACAGGGGGCAGGGAACGCGGGGGAGGACTCGAGCTCCACAGGCCTCGATGGGGAGGGCAGGGTGCGTGGTCAGCCTGGCAGCTGGGAAGGCGGCCACGCGGGCTCGCGTGAGGGACGTGAACAAGCTGCCCCAGCTGGGCCCAGGCCGAGCCACTGTGCAGAGCACCTGAGCTGTGTGGTGCGGAGCAGGTGACTCGGCCTCTCTGGGCCGTGCAGAGCCCTCGCGGGGTGGGGTGTGCCTGCTGGGCTCCCTGGGCTGCGGCCACCCGGGCTCCCACCTGCCGGCTCCCCCTCACCTCCCCTGGGCTTTCTCTGCCGGCCCCTGTTGGAAGGCAGCGCCTCCAGGACCCGACAGTGCCACCCCGACCCCTTGCTCTGGGCCCCTCTGCTTCTTCCCGCTGCCATCTGGCAGCTCTGTGTCCGCCCTCGCCCCTGTGGGCCCCAGCGGGGACCAGGACGCCCCCGGAGCGAAGGCACCAGCAAGCTGGCTGCGGAAGCACCACGCCCACTCCTGCAGCCCTTCCTGTCCCATCGGGGCCCTGCCCTGCGCCGCCCGCGGCCCGCACCTGCTGGGGCAGAGCAGGAAGCAGGGGCGGCCCAGCTGGACGGTGAGCCCGCTGCAGGGAGGGCTGCCTCACGGAGGCGCCCGGGGAGGCCGGTCCAGGTGCCACCCCACGCCCCGCGATGTCAGGACTCTTGATGCCCCCCGCTCAGGCGGGGAAACTGAGGCCCGGGAGGATCCAAACCTGGCACCAGGTGTAGGACCTGGCTCCCAGGGGCCAGAGGGCTGCGTGCAGCTCAGGGATGGGCACCCAGAAGCCACCTGCGGGCCCCTCACCCCAGGGACCTGGGCCCCTTTCAGGGATGAGGGAAACTGAGTCCCCAGAGGCCAGTGGTTTCCCCAAGGCCCCTCGCCCACCAGCACAGGCCCAGAGCTGGCTCCAGAGCCACCGAGTCCTGCCCTCGGGCGGGCCTGGCCGTCTGGTGTGGCTTTGCTTTTTGGTGCTGGGGACGGAACCCAGGGTCTGGCACGCGCTGGGCGAGCGCGGACCACTCGGCAGGTGGCTGTTACCGAGGTCAGCTCATACCCCAAGAGCACCTACTGTGCGCCAGCGCTGGGTGGACACACTCTGGTGTCCCACGTGCAGAAGCACAGCCATTCCCGAGCCCCGTGATGTCCCCATTTTGCAGACAGATAAACTGAGGCAGGAGCGGTTCCGCCTCTTGCCTGAGGCCACACAGCTCACAGGAGGTGGCCCAGGGATGTGAACCCAGGCTTCCCGGCCGATGTGGGGGCTGTGGGTCGCACCGTCCTCTCTGCAAGCCGCACGCCATTGGGGCCACGGGTGCAGCGTGCGCAGTGACGCGCACCCGTGGTGGCTGGGCAGGAGCAGGAGGGAGACTTCCAGCGTCAGCAGTCAGGAGGCCAGCGGAGCCGGCGTCACCCGTGGGCAGGCAGAGCCCGGAACTGGCCCGGCTATTTTAAAGGGGCTATTTCTGGAGGCCGAGGTGCGAAGGCGGGGGCGGGAGGAAGGAGCAGCCGGAGCAGGGAGGACAGGGGCTGGCCGGGCCCAGGAGGAGCCAGCCGGAGCCTCAGGTGCCCCAGCGTCCCCTGAGCCAGGCTCCGTGTAAGCAGAGCTCACTCCGTGAGCCCTACTGTGCACCACCCGCACAGCGCGAGGGAGCCAGGCAGAGCCCCCAGGGGGCCACAGAAAGACGCAGGTCGGTGCCTCCAGCCTGAGCTGAGCATGGGGTGAGGCGGGAACCAGGAACTGATGCACGGTAGGTGCTACTGGACGCCCCAGCATGTGGCCTGGCACACAGTAGGTGCTTGATGAATGTCTCTGCCTTGACTTGGCGCACAGTAGGTGCTCAACAGAAGCTCCACCCTGTGGTCTGGGACACAGTAGGTGCTCAACGGATGCCTCTGCCTTGACCTGGTGCACAATGGATGCCTCTGTCTGCAGCTTGGTGCACAGTAGGTGTACAATGTATGACCCACTCTGCGGACTGGCACATAGTAGGTGCTCAATGGATGCCTCTGCCAGCAGCTTGGTGCACAGTAGGTGCTCAACAGAAGCCCTAACCTGCGACCTGGCTCACAGTAGGTGCTCAACGGACACCCCAGCCTGTGGCCTGGCACACAGTGGGTGCTCAGCAGCCATTTGTGTTGTTAGCGGTTTGGTTCCATGCTCTGAACCTGAAACCTCTGCGGGGACCTGAGGTGGCCAGGGTTGGGCGCACCCTGCACACTGAAGGGAGGTGTGGTTCTTGCTCTGCATCACCACTGGCCTGTCCCAGGCCGCAGGAGATGGACAGAGTCAGACACAGACGGACCAACAGGAAGGGAGGAGGCGCCCAAAAGCATCAGGACAGGGCCCTGGCAGAATGGGGTCAGCCCAGTGCTGGCTTGACTGCTTGCTGTGTGACCTTGCATAAGCCTCTTGCCCTCTCTGAGCCTCAATTTCCTCCTCTGTGAAAGGGAGCAGTGTCACAGGACAGTTGTAGAAAGAACTTAGCTGGGATCTACACTTGGCCTTTCCCCATTGTCCCATGTTCTCGTCCACCGGAAAGCCTCAAGTCTGGAGCTCTGGCGGGGAGAGGCAAGAACAGCCGTCTTCCCAGAGGGCACAGGCTCCCACGTCCACATGCCACTGAATCAGGCTGGCCTGCTGGAGCAGAGCACTCCACTGAGAGGAGCCCCACCTGGGCCTTTCAGGACCGCACCAGGGCCCTGGCTCTTTCCACCTCTTTAATCCCACATTCTTATCCAGGACAGCTGCCTCATGGTCCAAAATGGCTGCCAGAGCACCTGCCATCACCTCCATAATCCAGACAGGAATAGAAGGGAACATGTACCACCTCCATTTAAAGGCATTTCCAGGAAATCCTGCTCATTTATCCCTGAACAAACAGATGGTGCAGACAGTGGTAAAAGAGGTGCCAGGAAACATCTCCCTCCAGGTGACCGTGCACTCGCACTGTTACAGAGGAGGGGCTGTGACCACAACCACAAGCAGGTGGCCCGTGGGGGCCTGGCTTAGGTTTCCAACCAGGGCACCTGAGGCAAGTCAGCGGAGCCAGCCCCCTGCCTCCGTGCCACAAGGGCTTCCGCTCATCCCAGGTCTGCCTCCCGGAAGAGCCTAGCAGAGGCTCTGCCCGCAGCGCCCCAGCAGCTGGGCCCCACCCGCCACCCACACTCCCCAGGCACCGGGGCCAAAGCACAGGGCACCCCCATCCCGCCTCGTCTCCGTCTGTGAGGACGCGGCCGATTCATCTCCGTGTCCTCGGTAAACAACTGTCACGGAAAATAAATAGTTTTTAATGGGCTCATTAACCAGTCTCTCCAGGCCACCGCGGGGAGCGGGGGCAAGCAAGCACCAGGCCAGGCAGGTGGAGCCAGGGCGGGAGGGCCCGGCCGCGGGGGGCACGGCTTTCTGGAGTCTCCCGAGGGCTGCAGGTCTGCGGTGAGCGCTCACGCAGCCTCAACGCCCTGGGAGCGGCCAGGCAGTAGCTTCACGACCCGGACGTGACGTATCGGGGTCCAAGTCTCAGACTCCGTTCTTAAGCTTGCTTTTTGGTGCTGTGGATGGACGCGGGGCCTTGGGCACGCGGGGCGGGTGCTCCTCCACTGAGCCACACCACAGCCCTTTTATTTTATTTTGATACAGGGTCTTGCTGAGTTGCTGAGGGTCTCACAAAGTTGCTGAGGTTGGCCTCGAACTTGTGATCCTCCTGCTTCAGCCTCCTCAGTCACTATGGGAAACTTTCCCAGCATCAAGAGCACTGGACAGGGAGTACAGCCCCGGGGGCAGCCTGCAGGGCGACCTCGGTAGACCCGGGCGGTCACCACCGCCCCTGCACACTTGCTGAGGGCTCTGGCCACGGGGCATGACTCAGTTTCCCTGTGGCAGTTTCCACCTGCACCAAGCGACTCTGCCAGCCTGGCCGTGGCCTGGTCCCAGTGGAAGGTTCCAGACACGGCTGACTTGGGCCCACGCAGTCCCAGCACCCCAGGGGACTTCAATTGTCTGTCAAGGACTTCGCAGCCCAAAACCGACTTCCCCAGGCTCAGCGCGGAACCCCCAGGACGGCCCCAACCCCATTCACACATAGGGAAACTGAGGCCCCAGAGAGCAAAGCCACAGGCCTGAGCCTGGAGCCCAGGTTCCAGGGCACTGCTGCTGGGCTCTCCAGCACCCTCCGTCCCCATCTCTGGTCAGACCAGAGTGTGGAGTGAACATCAGGGCCGGCTGGGGATGTGAACATCCTGTCCTTCTTCCCAGGGGACAGGAAAGCTCGAGAGCTGTGGCTGGGTCCCCAGACCCCTGGCTTGCAATCACCCCCCAGAGACAGCACTCAATGGCCAGAAGCCTCGGACACACAGCTGCTCAGCGAGGGCAAGCGTGTGCTGAGGTCACGCAGCACCTCCACTTGGGAGGCAAAGGGCAGAGTGAGATGGGCCTCAAGCATGGCCACCTCCTGCCACCTCGCATGTTCCCAGAGATGTCGGAGTGGACGAGGGCTCCCCGTTACCTGCCTGATGGGGATGAGCCACTTGCTAATGCTGGGCAGGGTGGCCGGCAACTCCAAGAGCCAGGCAGGCTGACCTGGGGACAGACAGCAGCTGGCTAGGTGGGAATAAAAGGTGCCCTGGGGACGTCTGTGGGCCAGGGCTGGCCTGGCAGAGAACAGCAGGACAGCCACCTGGACACGCAGACAGCTGTGTGTGGGGCGGGCCGCGCAGCCAGGAGAGGAGCAGGAGGCAAGGATGGGGGGGGGATGCGTCCAGAGAGGGAAAGCAACCACCCCAAGGTCACACAGCTCAGCAGCCAAAGTGGACCGTGAACTAAAACCCGGAGGCTGAAACACTGGCTCTCAACCGTGGTCTGTGGGAAGCCACCTCTAACTGCATCTGCCACATCACTGCTGTGTCACCGTGAGATCACAGCTGTGTCACTGCCCCACCTGTTCAAACATTCAGAATTTTGCGGCTGGGGCTGCGGCTGCATGGTGGAGAGTGTGCGTGAGGCCCTGCAAAACAGAATTAGGAACTTTAAGGAGGCGACATCAACACTGCTGGACTTGGGGTTCCACTGCTGGCCAGGGTCCTGCACCTGTGAAGCCTGAGAGGCCCTGGCCGGTGCCCCCACTCCTCTCCCCTGCTCCATGCCTCAGTTTCCCCAACTGCAAGCCAAGGTGACAGCTATGGCCTCCCCGGACTGTCCTAAGAATGAGATGAGGACACAGGGACACGGAGTCCCCTCGGCTGCGGGCGAGGCCGGTCCCCGTCTCATGAGTGAACAATCAGAGGCTCCGGGAGGCGAGAGCTGGGTCTGCCGCCTGGCGGGGCCATGTCACAGGGGCAGTGCGAGGGCTGAGGCCCTGGAGTCCCCCCAGCTGCCTGGGGGCCAGAAAAGTCCTGGCCCTCTGTGTCCTGCTGACCTTGGGGACGTGGAGCCAGCGCTGTCCGGGAGCCCTGCCCCCTCGTGCTCCCACTTCCGAGAGTCCCTGGGCGGGGGACAGGGATGGGGGTGCGTCAGCGGGGGTGAGGGGGCGTGCGGGGGACAATGGCCACCCTGCTGTTTCTCTGCCCGCCTTGGTTGGCCTCAAGCCCTGGGGACATGGGGGTCTGGTGGTTCCCCCGATGGCTTCCAGGGCACTCAGGGTGGTGAGCAGTGTCCCTGGCCACCCACATTCCAGTTGTGACACCACACAGGTCCCCAGATGTCACCCTGTTGAGGACCTCTACAAACACAAGGGCCAACAGTGCTGGGGATCTGGTGCCTAGCCTGCTGGTGAGGACGCAGGACGGACACAGGGGTGACAGCTGCTGGCAGGTGAGGCACAGCCTGGCCCTGGGTGACGGTGTCACTGGGTGACATCTGAGGTAAGCCAGGCTCATGGTGGTGGCCAACACGATCAGAGCCAGCGCAGTGGCCTGGCTCGGGGTCCAACCCACCCTGCCACCCAGGAAGGCCGTGGATGTCGGGGCGGCGGAGGGGCCTGGGTTCCCGACCTAAGGAAAAGGCCCGAGGGTGACCTAGAGGGTGACTCAGGCAGCGCACAGAAGCCACCTCCGGTTTCCCTAGGAAAACCCGGCGGCTGGAACCACGGGGGCTGCAGGGCGTCCGGGCGGGCGTGGCCCGCGGTCTCTGCGGGGACCCCGCCCCACCGTCAGCCTGGAACGAGGGCCGTGGCCTCGCCCTGGGCAGGGCCCGGCCCAGCACGGGAGTGGGCACCGCTGTGTGGCCCTGTGGGCTCCTCTCCCTCTCTGGGCACCGGCCCATCGCCATGCCAAGGGGCTTTCCTGAGCTCCGAGGTCCCCGGTGAGGCCGACAGAGGCATTTGAGCTCTGGGGACATCCAGGGAACTGGATGCTCCTTCCTTTCTCCACTTTCTGATTTTAAAATTTGAGCCAGCGTCTTGCTGAGTTTCTGATGCTGTCCTGGGACGGACGTGGGGTCAGCCTCAGCCCCAGCACACGGGATGACTGACTGCCACTGTCACCGGCAATCCCAGCTCCCCGGGGACTGGCCCAGACGCCCCCACCTGGCTGCGGCTCTTTCACCTCCAGCAGCACGGCGCAGGGTCCTTCACCCTTCCTGTCCCCAACACCTGCAGTGGCCCCCGTGGCTGGCTCAACCCACTGAACAGCCTCTGTCCCCTTGCCCCCAGCACCACGGTGGCAGGTGACCTCCCAGTGCCCCTGGCTGCCAGGACACTTCCCTGCTGTGGGGAGACTCGGGGTCAGGGATGGGTGGCGGGGCTGCGCGACACCTGTGGTTTGAATTTGTTTAAAAAAGGAAAGAAGGACGGACAGACGGACGGACAGAGGGAGGGGGAGTGCGTTTCACAGAGGAGCAGCAGCCTGGGCCTGGGATCAGCCTGAGTGGTGACCCAGGGACAAGCAGCCTGGGGTCTCTGCAGTGCCTCCCCCCCTTCCTGAACAGGCGCCTGGCCTGGTCCTGCCCGGAAGTGGGGTAGCCTGGATTAGGCCCAGTGACAGGGACGCCCCAGTTCCCAGAGGCTGAGTCATGCCATCAGCTGACGGCGCCCACCCCATCCCGGGGCCGGGAAACCTCCCTGGGTCAAACACAACAAGAGGGGTTGGGGGCTCAGGGCAGAGCTCCTGCTGAGCAAGGCACACCGCCCGGAGCAAACAGAAACGGCAGCAGCCCCAGGGTCCAGCCTGTGCGCATCGTAGACTCACTTAATCCTCCAACGTCAAGACGAAGGGAGCCCAGAGAGGTTGAGCAACTGGCCCCAGGTCACACAGCCTGGGTCCAGTGCCCCGAGGAGGGAGGCTGGGAGCCCTGGAGTCTCCCCCACGGTGGGGCACAGCCCCTCTGCAGGCTAAGAATTCAGGTGCAGCATCCACCACCCTGGGGTGGCTGAGTGGCGCCTGTCTGATCACAGCAGCCCTCGGAAGGAGAAAGGGACCAGGGCGCGAATGTGCTTACTTAGCAGAGGTGGCACCAAGTGAGACAGAGCAGCCATCCTATTCCCGCCCCCGACATCCCCTCGTTTGCTAATCACGGGGGTTAATTATAAGCAGCGTTAAATTATACACACACAGACGTGCGGCCTAGCCTCCCCAGAACCCCTGAATTTCCACCAACGCCCAATTAACCACAAGACAGGCTGACGCCCAGCGTCTGCCCAGCCCTCTCCTCACGGCCCGCCTCCTTGGAGGGTCCCAGGTTTCCAGAGCCATAGCTCCTCTGCACTGCGGGTCTCCAACCCAGCCCAAGCTTCCGGGGGAAGATCCAGAGAGCCGGGGAGTGGCTTCACCCACAACGCAGACTGGACCTCACCATCTTAGCACTGAGGAGACACAGAGAGGTCAAGCAACCTGCCCTGGTTTGCACAGCTCAAGTTGTGCCTGTGGCGCTGGTGGCTGAAGTCAGGGCGCCTCCTTGGAAAGCCAGAGGGTAACCTCATTTTGGAAAACAAAGACGCCTCTTACAAAGAAATTCAGGGACAGAGGTGAGGTCGCCCAGGGAGCGAGAGAGGAAAGAGAAAATCAGGGGAACAAAATCCTTTCCTAGGAAGGATTAATAGCAAAGATCAAAAAGGAGAGAAAGCTGAAAGCAGCAGGGGCCACCGAGGAACACAAAGGGTGTAGCAGGCAAATCTGCCCCTTGGAAAAGGAACACTTGTGTAGAGGCGAGAGGATGGCGTAGTCACTGTGACCCAGAAACCCACGCTCCCAGCCCAAGCGGGTGGGATCCTGGGAATCAGAAGCAAACAGGAACACCACACAGAAAACCTGGTTTATTTTCAGGTATGGAATCCTCTGGCCTCCGCAGGACTCTGAGGGTGCCTCTGTTCGGGGGAACAGAGAGGAGATTCCTCCTTGGCCCAGAATAGCAGCAACCCCCAGGCCCGGTCTGGCCAGGCTGGGCATGGGGAGGGGCCAGCAGCACTGGAGGAGGAGGAGAGAGGGAGAAGAGAGAGAGAAAGAGAGAGACAAAAATAAAGCGATGTGGAAGTCGGGGCCTGTCTGTGAGTCACTCCTCTGCGCTGGTTAATTTTCGCCTTTGGAGAAGTGTAAGCCAATCGATTTTCCATATCCCCACGCACAGCCCCCACCGCCTCTGAAATACCAGCCCGAGACAGGCAGAGACTACGCTGGGATTCTTTTTTTTTTTTTTTTTAACTCCTTTTTTTCCCCCTGCTGAGCTGGGGACAGACCGGAGACCTCCAGCAGCTAGGCAGGCCACCAGCACTGCCACCAGCTAAGCACATTTATTATCATTATTATTAGCTTACCGCCTTTCCCTTCCTTGAAGAAAATGGGGTGGTGAGAGGAGCCCACCACCCTCACACCCTTGAATGGGGAGACCCAGATGTCCCCTGCTTCCAGTGCACCCTGCATCACCCGCCGCCCTCTCGGGGCCTCATTTTCAAAGCAAGGCGCAGAGACCCTTTTCCGGGCTCTCATTTACCAGGTCTCACTTCCTCTCTCCCATTCATCAAGTCCCTTTCTCTCTCCAGGGTCCCTTTCCTAATACAGAATGTCAAAGTGCCCCCTGGTGATCGAGTGGCCCGGTTGAGACTCAGCCCTGCCCCACAAGCAATCCTGATTTCTGATTTCCTGGCAAAGGCAGAAGGGAGAGACTGCTAGGCTCCCAGCCCTCGCTCCCCCTAGGCCTTTGTTCCCTGGCCCTGCCACGGGTTCTGGTCCCCTGTCACCCAGGAAGCAGGCAGTGTGATGCCTTAAAAGTGCCCTCCTGTTCCCACCAGGGCCCAGACGCTCGGCCTGGAGAGTGGCTGGGGTCTCTTGAAATCCCCCCCCCGGGCATCTTTTGCGCAGGGAAGGGCAGAGGAAGGGCGGGCGGGAAGGCCTGGCCAGAGAGGGGCATCCAGCAAATTCTGGGAAGCGCTGCGGCAGAGGAGCCCGCCAGGAGGCTCTCCAGTGTGGGGAAGCCCTGGGCGGCCATCCTTGGCCCCGACTCCCTCCAGAAGCCCCCTCGGGAGGCAGAGCGCTGCGCCCTCCGTGCCCGCGTCCTGCCCTGGCTGCGCCCCGCTCCACGGTGGCAGCCTATGGGCTGGGGGAGGAAGGAACTGCTCTCAGCTGAAAACATTCCCCCAAACCCGCCGGGTTTATAAATATCCGTCTTTATTTTTAGGGTTTTCCTCCCGGCTCGCCCCCGTCCCGAACGCTCTCCACGCCCCCGCCTTCGCCTTCCCCCACGCAGGCGGCGGCCTCAGTCGCAGGCAGCAGGTGAACTCCGGGCCACGGGTGCCGCGGCCAGGTCACACCACCTCTGCCCAGCCCTCCCGGTCACCTCGCCGGCCATCATTCCGTTCGGGCAGCCAACTGGAGTAACCAGCGAAGCCACAGGTCTCCCTGTGGGCCGGCTCCGGTAGCGGCAGGTGGAGGGACCCCGCGAGGCTGTCGCAGAAGGCAGGAGGGGAACCAAGTCACCTCCAGAAAGGTGCGCGGAGCAGAGAGGGAGCCGCCTTCTCCTCCATCCCATGCCGGAGCCCAGGCATGGCGGGTGGACCCTGCCCTCCCCACAGGCACCTTTTCGGGATGCTACAACTGAATTCCTGATGTCCTGAGGCTGCCCTCTACTCCGCAGCGTCCCAGAGCTGGGGAAAGGGCCCTGTGTCTCCTAGAGGGGGCAACAGACCCAAAGATGCCAGGGATCCTTGGGAAGTGAGAATAAAATTTAAGAACTTAGAACTGGGAAGGCAGGAGGGGCAAGGGGC
The DNA here is from genome assembly GCA_004027875.1 of Aplodontia rufa. Taxonomy (NCBI): domain Eukaryota; kingdom Metazoa; phylum Chordata; class Mammalia; order Rodentia; family Aplodontiidae; genus Aplodontia; species Aplodontia rufa. Next base: position 11,673 of record PVKS010030707.1, read on the forward strand.
TGGTCAAGGGCACGCACAACAGCTATTTTTGTGCGGAAGTCAGGAGACCGGCTGAGTGCCCCTCTCTCCATACCCACCACATACAAAGGTCATTGGCCTCCGGGAGACCCTGGGAAGGGGAATCCTCCCCTGCCAGCCTCCACCCCAGTAGTGTCCTCCAATGCCACACCCGGCCACACCAGAATCACCTGTCACCTGTCTCCCGCAGGAAGTGGGGTTCAGGCCAGGACACTGCCGCTTGGGACAGCATCTCCGGATGGCTACTGCCAGTGCCAGCCTCTATCACCCCCTGGGGGGCCGATGTCATCGCCCAGCCAGGGTGGCAGGAATAGAAAGCCATGAGCTCACCAGGCAGGCTGGGTCTCCGGCGACGTTTTGTTTGCCTCAGCCCAATTACACCAACTCTCAGGGTGACCGAGTAGCCCCCAGGAGACTGGGAAGGCTCCCCCGTCCAGAAGCTCACAGTCACCGTGAAGGTGCCCCCCTAGGTGTGGGGGACAGGGCAGGACAGGTTTCTGGAGGGGAAGAAGGCAGACGCTAAGGGAAGGCAGGCAGGCAGGAAAAGATTCTGGAGAAGGACATTGTGGGGGGCAGCTGGAGACCCAGGCCCAAGCAGGTGGGGGTGGGGGGCTCCAGCATTTGACAGGGAAGCAGCCACCCCCAGCCCCAGCTGCCTGCTTTCCTCCGCCAAAGTATCAGCTGGCAGAAGAAGAGAAAAGCAAGGGACAGAAGGCTGGCGAGATTGGCAGGGGGAGGGGCACAAAGGAGGGGACCCTGGGAGGGGGAGGGGACTATGAAAATGGCAGAATTGACCGAGTCCCTGGCTATTAATAAAAGCTCCATCAGTGGCAGCTGATGCCACAGGAGCACAAGAGTGGAGGTGCAGAGTGGCTCTTCTCGCAAGCGTGAGGCAGCACAGATGGGGAAAGGGCACCCCAAACAAAGAGGGGGCACACCCTCACACCCAAGGGACAGCAGGGATGAGGGACATGAGGAAGGCCACGATCTGGGCAGGCAAAGTCCAGATGGAGGCATACGGGGACCCAGGGCAGGAGGTCCCTGTCCTTGGGACCCAGGGGAGCCTCTGGCTTTGTCTTTTCTAGTTCCTAGGGCACAACCTGGACAGGGGCACCTGGACATCCCCCCTTCCCCAGCAGCCTCGGCCAGGCTGGTGCTGCAGGGGCTGGCCTCAGGCAGAAGGGCCCCTTGCGCCGTTGCAGGGGACTCCTAGAATGAGTTGGGGGAACAAGGGAATCCCAGCTGAGTCTGGAAGGGGAGGGGAGGAGCCCCAGAAGAGGTGCTGGGGTGGCTTGCTGATTTTGGGATGGCTGTATTGGAGGAAGAGTTGCAGAGAAAGGGGAATTCTCCAAAGCCGGGTCTTGGGGGGCCGCTAGAGGAGGCGCTTAGACCGGGGAAGGGGTAAGGGAGGAGGGAGGTTCCAGATTTGGGGGGGTGTGGCTGAGAAAAGATTCCCGTTTGTTGTGGTGGTGGGGTTCCCTGATTTGAGAATTTTTGTTGAGAAAGCAGCTAAAGGGGAGTTCCCCAAATTAGAAGGAGGGGCTGGTGGAAAGTGTTCAGGCTTTGTGTGCCCGGGGTGAATGTGAAGAGGGTCCTGAATTTATCCCAGATTCCCATAAAGAGCAGGGAACTTGACCGCAGCCTTGCTGAACCTCTGCACCCCGGGTGCTGGTACACTAACTCGGGGGGCTCCCCTCGCGGCACGCCCCGAAGCCCCTTCAACCCGGATCTGACGGCCCCGCCCCCGGTGACGTCACCACCCCTCCCCCCAAAGCCCCCAGGGGGCTCCCGGGGCGTGCAGAACCCGCGGGGCTGGCGGCTGGCTCTAGGAGTGGCTTCCCCTCTCCCGGGATCCCCACTGAGCCCCCAGCGCGGAGAAGAGGTCGGGGTGCCCGGCGCGCGCTCCCGTGCGCCAGAGTCCCTGGGGCTGGGGGCTGAGGCTCGCCCCGCCTGGGATGCTGGGAGGGGGCGCCCGGGCCGCAGAAAGGAGGGGTGAGGGCCGGGTCTGGGAGGGGCGCCCCTCCCCGTAAGGGAGCGACAGGGCCCGGAGGGTGCGGGAGGGAGGTGGCCTGCAGTTGAGGGTCTCCCGGGGAGGAGGATGGAGAGAGAGGAGGTGCTCGGAGCGCCCCAGCCGGTGCCCACTTGGAGCCACGGGTCCCGGGCTCATCTCCGGGGACCCTGGCCGGGGCCAGCACCCCCACGGTACACGCGCGCGTCCCCGCCCGCAGCCCGGGGTGGTGCAGCCGGCGGCGCTGGGCAGCTTCCAACGCCGCGCTCCGGGCGATTGCAGCCCAGCCCCCTCCCCGCGGCGGCAGAGCCCCCGCCCGCCCCGGCCCCGGCCCGCGGCGCAGCGCTCGGGGGCATTGTTCGGGCGCAGCTCGCGGGGGTTCGTGGCTGGGCGTGCGGCCGGTGCGGCGGAGCATCCTCCGCGCACAATGGCCGTGCCGCTTCCCCGGCACAAAGCCGGCGCGCTGCCCACTCCGCGGCTCCGGGACCCCCGCCGAGCGCCGGGGCGGTTTCTGTCGACCGAATGCACGAGCGTCCTTTCCTTTACCTGGAGGCTGGCTGGGCTGGGCTCCCCCGGCTCTGCCCCGCTTCACATCCTGGCTGTTGCATGGGATCCTAACGGAGCCCGAGCGCCAGCGGCTCGCGGCGTGCGCGCGCCGGCCGGGCTGCCGGGCGGGCGGCGCGAGGACACTCACTGCGGCTCGCGCTCCCCTCGCGCCGGCTCGCGCGCCCCCCCAGCCGGTGACGTCATCCTTTCCGCCGCCGCCGGTCGGGGGCGGGGCCGGGGCGGGGCTAATCTGAGCGCGTCACTGCGCAGCCGCGCAGCTGCCACGCCCCCCGGCCAATGAGGCGGTGCGGCGCGGTCACGTGGGCCAAGGCCATTTAAAGGGCCGCGGGAGCACGTGGGGCACCGGGCGCCCGGCTTCGCGGGACACGTGGCCAGCAGCGTTGGCTCGAGGAGCTCCCCCTACGCCCTTGTCCAAAGAGAAACCCCGGGACGCTTGAAGCCGCGGCCGTGGCATCTGCCGTCCGCCACCCGAGACTCTGCTTGACTCTGGTGCCCTTGCAACGAATTCCATCCTCCTCTCTGCACCTGGCCTGGCCTTCGCTGCCTCGGGCCTGTCCCTGAGGCCCAGCGCTGCAGACGAGCCTGCTCCTTACAGTTCCTCCGGCCCGAGCTTTCCCCTCATGGCTCCCTTACGGTATTTGTCCTGTCATCGTTCCAGCGCCTGCTAGAAGCTGCCACCAGCACCAGTCGCCCTGCCCTGCCTGTGTCTCATCGCCCTCTTTTTTTATTAGTTTTTTAAATCAATCTTTATTGACTTTTTCACATGGTTTTCATTGCTCTGACACTTAGTTGTGTACCTGGGTGCTGGGGTTTGAACCCGTGTACTTGCACATGCTGAGCCAGCACCGTCACCACCGAGCCACCGCTCCAGCCCCTCACTGCCTTCTTTTGAATCTGGTCACACTAGAGTGTGGCAGGAAAGAGCCTGGGATCCACATGCATTAGCCGCTCCTGCCCCAGCAAGGAAGGAACCAGGACCAACCAACAGCAGGGCCCCCAGCTAGGACAGCCCTGCGGGGCCCTGGGCTTCCCGCTACCCACCAGTCGCTTTGGCTGGCCTCCCTGGGCCTCAGCTCCCGGCATAGATGCCCACAGGCATGGTTTACAGAGGAGCCACCATCATGTGCCTGCCCGGGTACCACCGAATAGGGAAAAGAGGCAGAGGGTGCTGGGGGTGAGGGGAGCCAGCCCCAGGTGCTGGACAGCTTTGCTGGCCAGTTTCAAGCCTGTCCAAGGCGTTCATTTCTTTGAGGTGTGATTGGGAGCAGGTTTTGTGCCATAGAGATTCGCCTTTACAATATGAGGCGTTTTCCCTTCAAAATCATTGATTCATTCATTCCAGGCCAACTATACAGATAACAAAAGGCATTAACCCAGAGAACAGAACCTGAGGCGGAAGTCACAAACAGGGAGAAGAGAGAGGAGAGGATGAATAATTTAACAAGCAACCTAAATTAAGCTCAGTGCCTGGGCCGCGGGTGCAGTGGCCAGCTTGGCGGAGCAGCAGCGTGTCCTCCTCCTGACTGGCTGACCCTGACCTGGCCCTTGAGGATGGCCTCAGTTTTCTCATCCAAGCAATGGGGACACAGCCATCTTGAGGGGTCAAGCAGTGTGGCTTCTTGCACACAGTAGGTGCTCAAGGCTCCCACACCCTGTGGAGGCAGAGCAAAGCAAGAGGGCGGAATCTGACGGGGCTGGATGTGGCATGAGCCCCACTAGGGGAGGCAGCCTGAGCCCAGGTAGTCCCCGGCTGAGGGGACCGGGGTGGCAACTTCTGGCGTTCTTGTGAGCAGGGAAGGCCATCACGTAAACCACAGTGCAGGGTCTGCCCAGGACACAGTGTTCAGCCAGCCATTCGGCCTGTGTGCCAGTTGGTTTAAGTACCCTGGGCACAAAAGTAGGCAAAGCAGTCTCAAAGGTCGGTCCCTGAAGCTGGTGGTGCGGTGAAGACAGCCAGGACCTCACCCTGAGTGAAAGCTCGGTGCACTGAAGCCAAGGCCCCAACCCTGCCCCGACCTCTCTGCCTGCCTGTCGCGCTCCTTCCCTGCCTCACTGTGCCCCTGACACACTAGACGCGGGCCGCCCCAGGGCCTTTGCCCTGGCTGTACCGGCTGCCTGCTGCGCTGTTCTCCTGCCCTTTCCAAGGCTCCTCGCCCTGCCAGTCTCGAGAGCTCTCCATCACCTCACCCACGAGCACCTGGGCCCCACCTTCACATCAGCACCAGGTTACTCTCCCGATTTGGAATGGCAGGCTTGTTTCCCGTCTTCTCCCCACTCCAGCTGTGCCTCAGTTTCCCGCTGTAAATGGGGAGCATATCCTGTCTCCGAGGGCGGCTGGAGGAGAGGTGAACTGCACACCAGCTGCAGGCCGTGGAGGGGTGGCCCAGTAGGTGTGGCCTCTGCCATGGGGAAACCAGGAGTGCCAGGTGAGCAGAGCGTCCGGCCAGCGAGGGTTGGGTGAGACCCAGGGGTCGCTTGCCTGGCATGGGAGGCCCGGCAAGAACGGAACATTCCAGATGGATGTTGGTGCAGCCTCCGGGCCGCCCCCAGGGGATTGGCAGCTGCCAGAGATGTGAAAGATGCAGGTCGGCACGGCCCAGGCACAGCCCCAGCTTCAGCCCCAAGGCTCCCCATGGAGCTGGGGGGTGGGATGCGGGTCTCAGGTTCAGCAGGCATCTGCCCCTGCGTGGTGCTGAGGGCATGATTCAGTCAATGAGCAGGGCCACTGTCCAGGAATGGGGGTCGCTCCCCACCCACCCGCCCGCCGCCTGGTTCTCTGCAGGTGCAACGTCTGTCTCAGCATCCCAGAAATGAGTGGTTAGCGCCACTGGGGTTCAGCTGAGATGGCTCCAGGGCAGCCATCAGCCTCCTGTAACAGGAGACTTCATGCCAAGTTCAGGACGGTGCGGTGCGTGGTGAACCCAGCTCCAATCCCTGTGCCCCGCGACCCCGCCCTGGGCCATGGGGTCCACCAGTTTTGTGCACGACTCTGGTGCCACCGTGGATCACTACACATCCCTCAGGTTCCTCCCTCTACCCTCTGCTCTTCTCCCTCTCCCTCTCTGGATCTCACTGCAGATTAACTCCAAATGCCAGAGTGGAAGGGGGCAGATAGGAACACGCCCTTCCTGAGCTCCTGCCGCGTGCTGGGCTCCACGCGGGAGTCCTCTAGGGATCCACGTGCCGGGTAATCATCTGGGGCTCTGGAATCAGAGACATGGGTTCAAATTCTGCCCTTGGCATCTGGAAAATTCAACATTCCTTCCTGATAAAGCACTCGAGAAACTAAGAATGGAAGGGCTACTTGATAAAGGGCGTCTTCGGCCAATGCCAGGAGAGGAAAACTGCTTACCATCTCCCCTTCTACGCAACCGTGTGCCCGGCAGAGGCTGCCACCAGGAAACCAGGCATGCAAATGACACGAACCACACCCACACTGGACAGGAAGACGCCAGACTGTCCTGTCTGCGTGACATCACTCTGTACATAGAAAATCCTAAGGGATCCACCAAAACACTAATAGGACTGGTAGATGAATTCTGAAAGGACGAAGGATACAAGATCGATACACAAAAATCCATTGTGTTATCCTTGTAGGGGCAGCAAACAAGAAAAATGGAATTAAGAAACCAATTCCATTTGCAATTGATCCAAAAGAATGAAACAGTTAGGAATTCATTCATGAAAAAGTGAAAAACATAAAAAGCAAGAGAATGGTGTAGAAAGACATTAATGAAAACCTAAATCCATGCAGAGACATCCCATGTTCATGGACCAGAGAAATAATATTGCCAAAATGGCAGTCTCCCCAACTCCCATCAAACCCCCAGTTGGCTTCTTTCTAGAATTTTACGTGAATTCAGGAGTCTGGTCTCAAAATAGCAAAAGAATCTTGAAGAAGAATAAAGTTGTAGGACTTGGACCTCTTAATTTCAAAGCTTATCACAAAGCTGCAGTAAACAAAACAAGGTGGGTACCAACACGAAAATAGAAACGTGGATTGGTGGAATAGAATTGAGAGGCAATTGATCTCCATCAAGATTGTCAATTTGATGGTGAAAGAATAGGTTTTTTCCACAAAAGATAAGAGATAACTGGATATTCACATGCAAAAGAATTTAAAAAATTAACTCAAAACAGATTGTAATCTTAAAAGGGTTAAAACTCTAAAATCTTGGGGGAGAGAATCAACATAAAGCGTCACAGCTTTGAATTAGTCAAGGGGTTCTCTTGAGAGGTCTTGGGTGGTTGAAATGTTCTCACGTTAGATTGTGGTGACTTGCGATGCTGGTAGTTTGTGAATGTACTAAAAGCCATTTGGTTGTATGCACTTTAAATGTCTGCACCCTATGGTGAATAGGTCTCAATAAATCTATTATTTTCAAGATTTGGTTCTGATATATCTCTACAACATGTGACCCTGATGGAGCCGTGAATGTCACTCTGGGAACGTTAGTTCCTTAGCCTTGAAATCAGGTCTAATTGGACTTCTGCATTTTTGTGAAGATGTACAGAGGCACATCACAGGGAATTACATTGGAAATATTTTAATCTCAAATACAAAGGAAAAGGGAACTGAACTGGCTAGGTTCAACTGAACGGGAAGTATTATACAGCTGTGAAAAAGGATCAGTTACCAGGACTCATGGGGAAGGTTTCCAAAATGCTTTGTGACAGAAGCAGGTGGAGAGCATTGCCTGAGGTTTTTTACGTCTCGTGCAAGTCGTTGGCTTATTCTTCTATTATTTTAATAAAGTGAATGCATCTGTTTGCCTATATTTAAACTCATGTCATTGAGCCGCGGCACAGGGCAGCGCGGCTCATCGTTTCCTGTTGCACAATAGTGCACTTTGCCGGCCGGATGGAGTTTGCCTTCCGTGGAGCTGAGGGCGGACATTCCGGTTGTTTCTAGCTCCGAGGGATGATGGACACAGCTGCCGCAGGCAGTGGGAGCAGAAACCGAGGCCGCCTTGAGCCTCCGCAGCAGGAAGGGCAGGAGGGTGTGGGGAGGCCCGTCCGGACCCTTCAGGACCCTTCTGTCCCCCAGCATTGAGCTCCCAGGACTGTGGTGAGCACACAGGCGGCCAGGCGCCTCCCTGTGGGCCACTGCCAGGCTTGCCGATGGCCTCTCCTCTCTGTGTCCCCATATCACCTCTGTGTGTCTCTCTGCGCCCAAGTGTCCCCTCCATATAAAGACACCGGCCACATCTGTCCCTGCCTGGTCCCATCCTACTTGCTCTGAAGACCCCATCTCCACTTGAGGCCATGCTCTGGGTCTTGGGAGGGAGGATGGCAGCTCCTCTCCTCTAGCGGGAATGGGGACAACAGATTCTCGCCCTGGAGGTGGCTGAGCTGATGTTGTCCTCCTGGATATTAAGGGTCCTGGTGTTCCCAGGACACCTGGCCCATAGATCCCAAGCTCCGTCCTGACGGCAGCCTGGATTCTGCCCCTGGGGCTGTGTGGGGTGTCACATGCAGGGTCGGAGGGACATGCTGGCCTTGCCATCGGGAACCCCAAGCTGGGGGCCTCCCGTCACCATCACCGAAGGCCCCAAGCTTGCCACCCGGACACCAGAAGATCCCAAGCTCCACACCGAGTGCCGCTGGTGCTCGCGCTGCCTAGCTCTCAGTTCCTTCCAGAAACGTCACCAGGTAGGTGCTGAGCCCCTGAGCCCAGCATCCAGCTACTGGGCCAGCAGGCTGCCCGGACCAGCAGGCTGGGCTCCAGATCCCCCTCCGAATTCCTTGCTCTCAGTCCTGAGCTGTTACATTGTTACTGGGTTTGTGCTCCAAAGTAGCCAACCGAGGATCGAACAGGACTGTGAGGAACAGTGTTGCCTCCGGCCAGGACCCAACTCTGCGCAGCCCATGACCTTGTTGAGACTCAGTGACCCCGAGCAGGACGTGGCCCATCTCACAGAGGCAGAAACAGGCTCCCCGAGGTGCAGTTGCCGGCTGTGCCCTGTCACCTCCTGCCTGTCCAGCCCGCAGCCCTTGGTCCTACATCCCCAGGACAGCTGGGGCCCCTGGCTGCGGACAGCTGTGTGCACAGCTTGCCCAGGTGGGTTGTGGGGATGAAACCGAGTCCTGAAGCCCCTGGAAGCCCAGGGGACGGGGAGTGGGCTTAGCTAGGCAGGACCAGGGACCTCTAAGAGGCCACCCAGCTGCTGCAGTGCCAGACACTCTGCATCGCTGTCCCCCGGGATCATGAAGCTCACCCCGGTTGACCTAGCTGCAGCCAGGCCAGCCCATCCTGCTCATCCCCGGGCATCTTGGTCTGCAAGTCGATCAACAAACACAGTTCTTAGAGTAGTACCTGGCACATAGTAGGCACTTTGTAGGTGCCTTGCAATTTCTCGTCTCCAGAAGGAAAAGGAAAACCCAGGGCCTCAGACAGACAGTGCCTCTTTGCGGAGGATCCACCTTAGGCACAGATGTCCCTGGGGGCTTGAGCCTGGCCCTCCTCCCCCACTTGCGGCCCTCCCCCCGCCCAGGCACACAGGGGACGAGAGGCTGAGGCCACGAGGATGTGAGTGGCATCAAGCACATCCTGGCAGCGGAGATGTCGCCAGGATAAAACAGGAAGTGCTAAATAAATCCACGGGAGAAGTGTCCCAATTCCGTGCCCGAGCTCCGCTCCCCGGGCCCGGCTCCCTCCGGTGCCGCAGAGCGCTGCGGTGTTTCGGGTGCTGCACACTGGGTGCTCCCAGCCCATGTCACGCCCTTGTCCCCTGGCACTGCTGTGAATTGTCTTAGAACAGAGTGAGGCAGAGGTGGCTGAGGAGAAGGGAGGAGGCCACCACCCGTCACCCCGAGCTCCACCTAGGGAGCACCTGCTGCAGCTGCAGGAGCCTTTACGTCCTTCGTTCACCCTGCGCTGGGCAGGACTGGGCACCCACCAGGGGCCACTTGCTCTTCTAAGCAGCGGAGACACAACGGAGACAAACTAGACCACAACCTGGGCCCGTGTTGGACATTTTAAAGGGCAAGATCGGTAACCGGATAAGTGGACAGAGGTCCAAGGGTGAGCGGCGCCTGAGGCCAGTGGATGGGGGCTGCAGGCCCCGCTGGCGGTGGCTGTGCTCAGCTGGGTGGGGAGCAGCACCCAGGACCCAGCCTGGAGGCACAGTGGGGAGAGGAGGAGGAGGAAGAGGAGGAGGAGGAGGGGACAGGGCAGGAGTGCAGGGCTGTGTGGGTGGCAGGGACAACCACCAGGGAGTCAGGAGCCATGAGGGCCATGGGCAGAGGGAGGGCCTGGCCCAGGTGCTTGGGGGCGCCCTCTGCCTGCTGCGGAGGACAGGCTGGGGGCAGCTGGGATGGGGACCCAGGTGGAGGGACCTGAGCTGGTCCAGGGGAGCAAGTTGGGGCTGGACCTATGTAGGGTTGCAGGAGGGGAAATGTGGCCAGGCTGGCTGGCAGAGTGGTCCCTGTGGGCCCTCGGGGACATGGCCTGCCACAGGGGCACATTTTAAACCGTAGCCCAGGCCACTGCTACCTGGCTGGGTGCTGACCCATGAGGGCCTTGGGCCTCTCAAGTCTTCCGGTGCTGTGTCACAGGGCTGGGGCTGATCCCCCATGTGCAGGCAGTGACTGGGGACACCAGCACCTGCCACGCCCTGTGCCAGGCCACGTGTACCCTGAGCATGGAGCAGGAGCCCCCAGCAGGGTCATCAGGAGACACAGATGATCTGCTCCCAGGGCCAGCCACCCCAGGGTGCATCAGAAGCCCATGACCAGGACTTGGGAGGCTACGAAGGAGCACTCACTGGGCACAGCCTCTGTTCCACTCCCTGTTCCTGCTGCTCTCCGGTGATCCCATTGCCTGTTTTACAGGAGAGGCACAGAGAGGCTGAGGACTAGCCCAGGGTCACACAGCACAACCAGGACAGGAAACAGTCTCTGGCGCCAGATGGAGCTGGCCTAAGGTTTTCCTGGGTCTCTGGTTGGGTCCCTTGTGCCCTGGATCAAAGGTTTCTGGAAAGGAGGGGACCTGGGAACCTTCCTTGACACAGCCCGGCCCTGCCTGCTTCCAGTGACAGACGCTGTCTCCAGGGGCAAGAGCCACCTTCGTCTTGGACATTGCTAAGAGCCGGGTAATTTCCCTCGTGTCCAGCCGGCTTTGCTCTTCCTCCTCTAGCCCCTGCTTGGGCCTCATTCCTCCTCTTTGGAAGCAGCTCAGAAAAGCTCCCTCCTGCCTCCCCTCCTGACCTCCCCTCCTGGCCTCCTCCCCGCCCTCTCCTCCTTCCCTGTTCCTCTCTTCCTTCCTCCGCCAAGTCCTTCATCTGTCACTCTGAGGACTGGAATCTGGTAGAACAGATGAATGCCTGTGTTTGGAGCCAGACACACTGACATGCAGCAGCTCGGTGGCCCTGGGCAGTCCCTTTTCTAAAAGAGGTGGGGGATGCTCCCCACCTCAGCACGTCCAGTGCCTAATACAACTTGGCCAGAGGAGTGGATGCCGGCTCCTTCCCCTTTCCTTTCGCTCCTTGGCCCCAAATTCCTCCTCGTGTGCCCAAAACAAGTCCTTGGAATCTCTCCCGCCCTCTTCCCGGTGTGGGCGGGGCACTCTGGTGAGGGAACCGCGTGTGCCAAGGCCCTGAGGCAGCAGAGGCTGGTGGGACGCTGTGGCCAGTGTGTGGCTGAGGAGGGCGGTGAGGCCCATCTCCAGCCGTGCTTCCCACTGCTTGCCCTGAAATTAGTAACCATGGTTGTTAGCTGTGTCGCTACCCGCTTAACGAGCGTCCCCACACATGCCCTGTGCCACCAGGGCGGGGGCTTTATCTGCTTTGTGGCCTCAGCACCTTGGACAGCACCTCGGACACATCTGTAGGGTCGCGGTTCCGTGGTGCCTGCTCCAGAGCTGGGTGCCCCCTCCCTGCGGCGCTGCAAGCACAGGAGGCACACAGTCACCTCCCTGTCCTCCACACTCCTAATACAATCACGGTTTCCCACCATTCTGCTTTTTTTCTTTTCTGCCTTTCTCTTTTTGGGGGAGGAAAGTGTTAAAATGCGTACACGGAGTCGGAAACACTCTGAGCCTCGAGACTTCAGATCTGAGAATCAAGTCATGGCAGAAGAGCTGGAAAATACCTTCTTGATGATTAGGAGGAGGAAGAAATGTCCTGTCCGCGACATGCAGGCTTCACCCGCAGCAACGCAGCCGGGAGGGGACCTGTCCTCGGCTTCCCCAGGGCAGGAGGGGAAGGGTTGTCGTTACCTGGGTCTTGCCTGGGCCGCTCTTGCACTTGCTCGTCCTCCTGGGGAGGCAGTTTCTAGCAAACACCCAGGTGCCGTCCGCAAGACCTCAACCACAGGTCACGTCGCCTCCGGGCCTCGGTTTCCCCGTACACCAGGCCAAGAGGCATAGAGCGTATTTAACCCTCGAGGTGACTGTTTCTTCTTGTCCCTGCTCTGGGTGCCCACGCGGTACCCGCTGCCCCCACTGGGCAGGGGAGGTTGCTGGAGCCCAGGCCCTGGGAGTTGAGGCCCAGGCTCCCAAGGCACCCAGGGCCCTGCCTGCGGGGAGAGGAGACAGCAGGCTGGGGACAGAGGTGGTCACCACAGGGTGTGACAGTTGCTGCCCCAGACAAGGCCCTTTCACTGCAGCCGAGACTGGACCCATCTGTCTGCTCTCCAGGCCCAGCTCCAGGCTGGCCCGAGGCCTGGCCAGTCCCCTCCCTGAGTCTCTGTCCCACACTCAGCCATGTGTGGTGGGGACACAGGAAAGTGTGGCCTAGGACTCCCAGGACCGGCAGGGCGCTCGCTCTCTGCCTGGCCCTGCCGTCCGCAGGAGCATGGTCCTAGCTACGCCCAGCTGCCTGGCGTCTCACCAGCCCGGCTCACATCCGCAGGTGGCCGGGACCGCTTTGTTACTTGGCCTGGGCAGGAG
>PVKS010030708.1:0-24134 GCA_004027875.1 Aplodontia rufa
GTAATTGGGGGGGCACTCCTGGGGATAATTGCAATATCCAGAATATATGCATATTTTATATACATTTTATATTTTTTTGTTAAAATCTTGTAAGGTTGCTCAAAATAAAAAATTAGAAAAAAAAGAATATGAACTCCTACACTGCAAAATTCTATCGTAATTTAATACATAATTACCTTGATAATGATATAATTAAGTAGTATATTTTCTTAGTCTGCAAAGAGTCCTGTTCAGCATAACTTCAATGTTATTACTTTAAGTGATAGCACTTAAGTTGCTCTTTTTAGATGTTTATAATTAAAACCTTTTAGAGACATGGACCATATCTCAAGTTACACAGAGCAAAAAATATTTAAGAAGTGGGTTTTAAGCACTCTTTTAATGTTTTCCTGTATTATACTGTTGCATGAACCATTCTGAATATAAAGTTAGAAAGGACAGTACCCTCTGTGTCAGGGTTGGAGGACAGTGGGCATCCTGTTTTGGTGGATAAAGGTGACAGCACCACAGCTCTATTCGTTCATTTGCATGTTGGCTATGCCTGCTTTCCTGCTGGAGTGGCAGAACGGAGCAGTTATAACAGATTGAATTTCATCCAGAGCCTACAATATGTACTTAGCGGCCATGTACAGAAGTTGGCTGGCCCTACTCTGACTAATTATAATCACAATCTGAATAAAAGATTCAGAAGGTTTTTATTAGCACTGGGGAGTTAGCAGCATTCAGCAGCAGCATGGATGAACCTGTACCAATTCTTTCCAATGTAATAAACTCAGTCCATAAAACACAATGACTTTATGTATGATTTTTTTACGAGTTAGAGACATTTGTAGAGAATAATAATAATAATGTTGGACTTCAGGCTTTATAGCAATTAATATTTAATGTATCTGCCAAAAACAAAAAAACAAAAAAACTATTCCAAGGCCAGTGCACTGACATAATGGAAGAAAAATGTCCCTAGAGACCTTGGAGAATAAAAGTATTGCATAAACATTCCAGGCATTAATACAATTAGTAAAATCAGTGATAGACTTCAACATTTTATTATTTGTTGTAAAGGAATAACCAAATGCAGGGTTTAATAATGAAGTACCTACTCTAATCATCTTATAGGTAAAAATTAAGAGAAAATCCATAACACCAAATCAAATCTACCTTAAGGAATTTAAATTCAAAAGAGTTTTGCTGGAATGAAAGCTCATGCTGTGGGATGTTGATAGCATTATTACCTGCCACATGCACTGGAAGCTCTGTTATTTGCTGATTTTTTATTCTTCATGTTTTTATCTTCGATTGCTTTCTGTTAAATAGAAAGTGCCATAGATGGATTATTCATTGTAAGTTTCACAGTTAGGCTTAGATAATAAACTGTTAATAAATCAACGCTTTTTATGCATCTAATATGTGTCAAGCACATTAGGTACTGGGGGCAAATCAGCTAACGAAATGCCTTCAAGGACATCAAGTTTCAGAGAGGAGCGACTGGCAATCATCACACAAACACATGTGACTCATGGAGGAGGCGAAAGTGGGACAATGACAAGAGAGTGACTAGGGAGGGGTGAGGGGCTGCTCTAGAGAAGTTGATCAGGACAGTCCTCCCTGCAGAGATGGAAGAAAGGTAGGATTGTTGACAGGAAAGATCCCACATGAAGGTCTATGGAAAGCAAGAAAAAGTGCTTGGAGCCTGAAAGTGACATTTTCCAAAACACGAAAAGTTTGTCATGCTGGAGCACAGGGAATGGTTGGGGGAGTAGAGGAACACGTGGTCAGAGAAAAATCACGGAGATCATTAGGTGGTGGTGGTAAGGAGTTTGGGTTTTATTCTCCTGATGAGAAACAAACCAAGAGACTTAACAAGGGGATGATTGGATTCAAAGCTAAGAAAGATCACTCAGTAGAGACTAAGAATAAAGCCAAGGGTCTAGTCCAAGAAAATATGTTACAATCTTACATTTTATGTGTAAATTGCTTATCCTAATTTAGAACTGCTTTTATTAGGCATTTCAAGGGTTCCACATGTAAACAGTAGATTAGTCTTCCTTTTGTCTTTTTTTTTTTTGATACTTAAGGATTGAACCCAGAGGTGCTTTACCACTGAGTCATATCTATAGCCCTTTTTATTTTGAGACATAGTCTCACTAAGTTAATGCTTACAGCCTTGCTAAATTGCTGAGGATGGCTTTGAATTTGCGATCCTCCCCCTCAGCCTCCCTAGTGGCTGGGATTACAGGCGTGCCCCAATGCACCAAGCTAAACCTATCCTTCCTTTTAAAGAATAACTTTTCTATTTACACAGATGGGTAGGTGGGTGTTAGCAGTAAAATGAGAACATAGATGTGAACACATCACTAACTTGGCAGGAGTTTTTTTTTCTAGGGAAGGTAGCTAAGGATAATATACTTGCAACATGACTTAATAATCTTTTCCCATAAATGTAATCTAAAAAACGATATATTATGAAAGCCCTGTTCTACCACCAGTGTTCAGCCAGCACTACTTCCCTCCCCTAGAAATGAATAAACATAGCTCCTAGCTAACTGCAGCTATGAGAGAAAACTACAAACTCAGGAGAAACAAAGACTAAAAATGTTATTCTCTACATTTTAAAAGTATAGTGCTCTCTGGTACAATTAAATGTAAGATTTTTTTTTTTTTTGGTACTAGTGGTTGGTTGAACCCAGGAGCACGTAACCACTGAGACACATCCCCAGCCTTTTTTCATTTATTTTGTTATGTTGAGACATAGTCTCCCTAAGTTGCTTAAGGTCCCATTAAGTTGCTGAAGCTGGCTTTGAACTTGTGATCCTCTTGCCTCAGCCTCCCAAGCTGCTGGCATTATAGGCATTCACCACCATGCCCAGCAGAAACAAGCAATTCTATGTTCCATAAGTCTGTTTCTCAAGATAATAATATTTCTCATGAGGACCTTGTTCATCTAAAAAGCATTTCTTAAAGATTTTCATGACAATTGCTGTTTTAGTCAGCTTTTTCACTGCTATGACTCAACGACCTGCCAACAGCAATTTCAGGAAGAAAAGTTTATTTTGAAGTCTCATGGTTTCAGATGTCTTAGTCCATAGAAGGCTGGCTCCATTCTTCAAGGCTCGGACATGGAAGCAGCTCACAATATGATCGTGGAGCAGAGAGAGCAACTCCACACCAGATACAGAATATATGCCCCAAAGGCATTGGTGGCACCCAATGACCCATCTCCTTCAGCCACATCCCGCCAGCCCACAGCTGCCAGTTAATCCCTATCACAGGATTAACTCACTGATTGGGTTAAGGCTTTTCTAACCCAATCATTTCACCTCAGCCTTCCTGAATTGTCACATGTGAACTTCCAGGGGACATGTCACATTCAAACCATAACAACTGTTAAAATGCTTTGAAAAAATATCCAAAGAACCTTTCACTAACTCAAAAATCTCAAAAACTGTTCCAGACAGCTGCACTGTTTACAATGTGAAGACCTTATAGAAGCATATACTGTTACAGGTATTTCTGAGATGCTTAAAAGTACATTATGACACTAGACTTGGTGGCACATGCCTGTAATCCTAGTGGCTCAGGAGACTGAGGCAGGAAGATTTCAAGTTCAAAGTCAGCCTCAGCAATTCAGCGAGACCTTAAGCAACTTAGCAAGACCCTGTCTCAAAATATAAAAATAAAAGGGGCTGGGGATATGGCTCAGGGGTTAAGTGCTCCTGGGTTCAATCCGTGGTACAAAAGACAAAAAAAAAAGGAAAAAAGGATGCTATGATCATGTACTATGTTAATTTTAACTGAAACAATGCTTCATTAAACTAACTAAAAATCTTTCTTGAGGATAAAGCTCTAATGCCTTAAGTAAGAGCCATCTGAAAATATCACGCTAACAGAAGATGATTTTACCATAGGTAATGGAGAAATACAGAACGAGGAAGATAAAAGATTTTCAAGTTCTTTTTCAATTTTTAAGCTGTAGTACAAAAGATACAAATTTATAGAAATACCTCTGCAGATTCTGTTGCGTTGGTGGTTGTTAAGATGCTCTGAGATCTATGTAATAGAGGATCAACTGTTAGGTCACCATCTGTCACCAGTTCAGCCTTCTCCTCCTTCTCCTTTTCTTCTTCAAGGCTGTCAGCAGTCACTTTAATTTCCTGGGGTTTCTCAAGTTCGCTTGTAACACATTTTATCAAATCTGAATTTTCTTCATTTTCAGTTAATTTCAAGGAATTATGGTTTTCAGGGAATTCTCCATTCTGACCTATTTTGAGAAGGAGTAACACCACTAAAAACATTTTCTCAATTAGAAGTAGATAAACAGCCAAGTACTGTGGCACATGCCAATAATTCCAGCAGCTTGGGAGGCCAAGGCAGGAAGATCACAAGTTCAAAGCCAGCCTTTGCAACTTAGTAAGACCCTGGTTAAAATAAAGACTCAAAGGTTAAGCACGTCTGGGTTCAATCCCCGATCCCTAGTACCAAAGGGCAGGGTGGAGTAAATAAACAGATTCTGAACATTTCTTTAATGAAGACTGTATGCTGTCTCTACTCTGTCTTTTTTTCTTTTTCCTTCTTCCTTTTTTGTTTTTGGTTTTGGTGGTGCTGGGGATTGAACTCAGGGCCTCAAGCACTCTAGGCAAGGCAATGTACCACAGAGTCACATCGTGTCTTTTTTTATACAAAACCAAATATGAAGAAAACCATATTAAACTTGAATATACTTTTTTTCAAAAGTGATCTATGAAAGAAAAATGGCTACTCTTAATTTAATGAAGCATTTAATAAAACTAATATTCTGAAAAAGCAGCATAGTCAGAATGACTACACCCAAAAAAGACACATCGAAGGAACTAGTTTATGTACAAAGCAAGTAACCTGGATGCCAATGTCTGTTTAGTTCTAAAGCCTTCCTATGTTCTGGGCTGGAATGGCAGATCGCGAAAACGGTGCGTATCATACCTCCATGCCAGTGCAGTTACTAGATCACAGTGAATCATATACACGCAGAGGGAACTGAGAGCTAACGTAATCGTATGCAGAAGCTAAAGCCAGTCTAGTTAGTTTCATGCCCACCAGGATGTGGTGCAGCCTCCCATGCCAAAGGGGCACCGAAAACAGGCCCATTACATATGCTCTCAGTGATTCCAGGCACAAGCTCAAGGTCTGTCATGAGGGTACTCAGTTTTGCTCTTATAGAACTTCTTTTATTATTCTGATTCTACCATATTTCAGAATGCTGAACAGAAAGAGAGAGCACTTTCATTTTTACTAGGATCTACCTGCAGGCCAAAACTGTACCTTTACCATCCAAAGCCTTAATTCTGTTGCTTTCATTCTGGGCTTCTTTTTTTTTTTTTTTTTGCGTGGGGGACAGGGGTAGGAGCTTGTTTAGAGGTAAGTAGGTTTTAAAATCGCTTTATCATTACAGTTATATAGTCACATGTGAAAAGTACCCATGATTCAATACATTTTTGGATTCTCTGGATCTGTTAATCTACTCAGTGAAACAGACAAGGGCTTTGGAGCCAAAGATTCCAACTCTGGTTCCATCACTGATCTGGGGTATGTTTCCCAGTACGTCTGCTCTTTAGTTGCTCTCATCTGTAAAATGACAAGAAATTATACTATGTGGTGAGCACTTAACAAATGCTATACATCCCAGTCCTAGAAATAGCTATGCTTTTTAGGTCTCATTAAGCCCTATGAAAACAAATCATATTAACTCACACATCACATTTACTATGTGCTTACTGTAGTACTATTCTAAGTGTTTTATGTGTATTATTAATTTAATACTCACAACCACTCCTATGAGGTATATATTCTCATTATCCACACTTTAAAAACATCATTATACAACCTCAGAGGGCCCTGTCACTTTGCTCATATACTTGTGCTTAGATTTAAAGAAACCTAGGTTAGTCTCTAAAAGTCCACAAAGCCATTATCTTGTACTGTATAGACTATCGCAGCAATGTGCATATGATAATAACTCTCCTTAAGTGATCATTCCATTTATGCTCAGAACTGGGACAGTGGCTAAACTGTACTGTCATTTAGCTTTCACAACAGCTTTTTGAGACAGACAAGTTTTGGAGAAATTGAGTCATTAAGTGATTAAGTTCTGCAAACTCAGGCAAACACAAACATGGATTTCCCTAAAACTGTGAAAAATATCATTTCTCTCACAAACAGTGTTCTAAGCAATACAGAGCTCATAAATAAGATATAAAATTTAGATATAATTACCTTTTGTAGATGTTTTTTCCTCAGGTCCTGGTGAAAAGGAATTTTCAAGACTTTCTTCAAGGGCTGCTGATGATAAAGTTGCTAACAATGGATGCTGTTTTGTTTTGTTTTTTCAAAGAAAGGGAGGGAGGGAGAGAGAAAGAGAGAATCAGTTTTATTTATTGTTTCGTCTGGCTTTTGTTTCTCCGACACTTAATTGTGTACGTGGTGCTGGGGTTTGAACTCAGGTACTTGCGCATGCCAGGCAAGTGCTCTATCCACTGTTTTGTTTTTTTTAATGTGTTTACCATGTAAGTTTAGCTCTGAATATTTATGGAGGTCACAGCATTATTAAACCCATCTCATAATTTGAAATCTGCATTAAACATTAAGCTTTACTTTCTTTAAAGCCTTGGTGTCTTGGTCATTAAAAGGGATCACTAAAAGAGTTACTCTGAATCTTTATTAGTCACATCTATATTTATTTCTAAACTCCTACTCTTCTAAAATCAAATCTATGATGAATATTTAAAGCAAATATTTGATCTTGATGCGTCTTTCTCCAATTCTCTTTGCAAAGAATGTATGAAGAAGACAATAGGCAAAAACAAAAGGAAAAAAAACAGTTTCAAACGAATAATACTAGTAGTTGAAATGAAAGCAATTTATAAAACCAAGTAGGCAACTACTTCCAGATATGGTAGGTGGGAAACATCCACAAATTTCAAGCACTTGAACTTTCCTCAAAATTCTGAAAATTATTTCAGAAATGAAATCATTGTACTAATATAAGCAACTCTACAAATAATAATCTAGCCTAAAGGTAATAATATTATAATGTAAAAGTGAAAATATTGTAATTTTATTTTGTTGCATAAATAGTGATATTTAACTTTTCTTTCCCTCAATATTTTATGAGTACACAGGATATTGTATATTTTAAGCAATGAATAGAAAGCATATGGGAAAATTTCAGAAAAGCTGAGAACTAGAGTCTACATTGAAAGACAAAAGTGTCAGTTGAATAGATTTGCATATTTGCAGCTTTTCGATTTAAGGAATTTCCCAACCTGTGTAATTCAAGTGGTAAAAGGCTACAGGCTTGCTGGACTGACTTGAGAGCACAGAGGAGTCAATACATTTGAGGAGGAGGAGAGGAGGGCAGTAGCCACAGAATCTGCATCTGAAATTCATCTAAAACCTCTGGCTCACCTATATATGGCATAAAGACAACCTCAGAAGATCTTATGAAACCAAAGAAGCTAGAAACTGAAAGATCTAAGCAGGGATTCCTGTTGATATCCATTGCAAGGGAGAAAGAGGTGAAAACTTGTATTTAGACAATATATCTTCTTACTGGAAAATATGCTCAGAGGCACATAACAGAACCCAGAATCTTTGCAACATATCATAAATAATATCCTGTATTCAAACAAAAGTCACTAAGTAAGGGAAGAAACAAACCCATGGGAAAAAAAACAAGCAAAAAAGAATAGTAAATAGAAAACCACCCTGAGATGACCTCACTTTTATAGTTAGCAAAATCTTTAGTTATTATAAGTTTGTTCAGGTATTTCAAGAAAAATATATACATGCAAGCTGAACAGATAGAGATCTTAGAGATACAGAAAACACAAAAATACCAATGAAAATTCTAGAGTTAAACTCTATAATAACTGAAATAAAAATTCACTGGAGAGACTTAATAGCAGATTAGAGATGGCAGAAACAGTCAGTGAACTTGAAGAAAGAACAATACAAATTATTCAACCTGGAGAACAAGTAGGGAAAAAGATGAAAGAAACATGAAAACGATTAAAGAAAGAACTTCTGAGATCAGTGATAGTCATCAAAAATTTCAGTGTACATATATACAATCATAGTCCCCCCCAAAAAAGAAAAATAAGGTACCAAAAATTTAAAACACAAAACAAAAACTTTCCATTTTTGTGGCAGGTATCAACTTATAGATCCTGAAAGCTCAACTAACCCCATGCAGAATAAATATTAAGAAATCAGACCCAGGTACCTACTTGTAATCAAACTGCTACAATTCAAAGAAAAACAAATATTGAAAATATTATTGAAAGGAGGCAGAAAGACAACAACACATTTTATATAAGAGGAGAAGAAAACGAGGGATTGCTAATTTCTCAACAAAACATGAGGGGCCAGGAGCAATGGAACGAGGAGGGGTGCTGTCAGCCAAGAAGTTTAGCTAAATCATCCTTCAAAAATAATAACATAAGCACTTTCTAGATAAGCAAAGGCTGAGAAAATCCATCACTGACAAATCTACATTATAAGAAACAAACAAACAAAAAAGTACATTAAACTACAATGGAAATAACATGGAATGTTAATCTGGAACTCTAGAAAGGAAGAAGATCCCCAGAAACACTATGTATCAGAAAATTACAAATATTCTTCCTTTTCTTCTTTTAATTCTTTGAAAATCTAAGACAAAAGGTTAAAAGCCTCTGTAGTGAAAAATTATAACATGCCACTGTGGGAATTGTATCATAGTAGATGTGCCAGTAATAACACAATGGAAGAGGCAGTACAGGGAATTGTGCCGCTGCCGGGTTTCTATATGGAATATGAAATACAGAACCAACTCCAGAGGGCAAACAGGGACAGTTACAAGTTCAACACAGCTGGGCATATGCCCCAGTGACTCAGGTCACTGAGGCAAGATCATAAGTTCAAGACCAGCTTCAGCAGCTTAGTGAATCCCTGTCTCAAAATAAAAAATAAAAAGGGCTGAGAATGTAGCTTGGTGCATTCAATTCCCAGTATAAAATAAATAAATTAAATTTAAAAAATCAATAGAGGAATGAAAATGGAAAAATAAAAATACAGGCCTCCAAAAAAAGGCAGGAGGAAGTATCAGAAGAAAAACATAACAAAGCAAAGAGAAAACAAACAACAAACTGGTCTTCAATCCAACTGCATCAATTTATGAGTGTTTTCTCCATTAAAAGTAAATGGAGAGGCCTGGAGCTGTGGCTCAGTGGTTACGTCGCTTGCCTGGCATGCGCAAGTACATGGGTTCAAACCCCAGGACCACATACACAACTAAGTGTCAGAGCAACGAAAGCCACGTGAAAAACAAAAGCCATGTGAAAAACTCAATAAAAATTGATCCTCTGTCTCTCTCTCACTTTCTCTCTTAAAAAAAAAAAAAAAGTAAATGGAGAAAAAACTCATAAATTGACTAAACACTAGAATTAAAATGCACAGACTGGAGGGTGGGGATTTAGCTCAGTGGCACAGCGCTTGCCTAGTATGCACAAGACCCCGAGTTCAGTCCTCAGCCCTGAAAAAAAAAAATGCACAGACTGTCAGACTTGATTTAAAAACAACAAAAAACAAACAAACAACAACAAAAAAAAAAACTGACCCAAACTGTTATCATAAGAGATTTCTCTTAAAGTAAGAGAAAATTAGTTTTGAGGAAAACTGATAGAAATATGTACATATCCTATGTAGGCAGTAGACATCAGGTGAAGAATCAGACACAATGAACTGCAAGATGAGGAATATTAGCAGAGACAAAGACATCTCAAGATGTTCAAAAGGGAAAATTAATGTGTATGTGCCTAGTGACAGAGTTATAAAACTGTGAGAGAGATAAAGGGAAAGATGTACAAGCAAATCCACAAACATACCTGGAGATTGGAACATCCTACTGTGGGTAAGTCTACTAGCCAAAAAATTGTAAGTACAGAAAAGATCTAGGTGATACTACCAACCACCCTGACCAAACTGAACTTATAAAATATGATATGCCACACCCTTAGAACAAATGTGCTGTGTCAATAAGGATGGCAATTACCCAGGACACTTCAGCTGCGCCATTAACAGCTCTTAAATATCTGCACAGAACTGCACAGCAAAATTTGAATCACTAACCTCTTTTGATTCCTAATACTTCAGGTCTGAATCAGAGCGCTTCATCCACTTAGTCAAAGTACAAGATAACTCCTCTTGATCCCTCTTGCACCACCTCCCAGAGAACACTTCCTCACACCTATTCATAACAGGTGAATGATAAGACTGGCGAGGTAACATCTAATTCCTTTCCCCTGTGCTGTGCACTCAGAGCATGGAAGAAGAATGTTTTTTCCATACTTTTCCCTTCAAAATGTAAGGTAGACGTTCATTTACAAACGTCCCTCTTTAATACCAGTACATGCAAACTCCTTGCTGGAAACCCGAAGAGTCGTATCAATCTCACTTTGGCATATCCCAAAGAATATAAAACGGCGTCATGAATGTTCAAAACACAGTCATTGTGCGAATAAAACCAAATGCATAAATTACACTAGCTGTACTGTCCTTAGCCATAATGTGTATAGATATACCAAAATTATTTTAATGTATTACTTTCTCTGAAATTGGCAGCATCTTAAAAACTCAAATTATGGCTTAATTGGAAGCTTTCTGATCTTTCTTAGTGGTATTTAAAATGATCTTGTATCTTATAATAGATGAAGTTTTAGATTTAATAAAATTTAGCCTATTAAGGAAGCTTAAAACTACTTCCTTATCAACTGCAGAAGCAAACATGTAAAGCCCGTACATACACATAAATGCATTCACACAAATCATTCTATTTTTCTAATAATCAGAAGCAAAAGCTTGAATTCAAGAACGTAATTTCACAGCTCAGCAGTGGTGCCAACCTCAAGTTCAAGGTTTTTAGAGAATGTTTTTTTCCCAGCTTCTAATTGTCTTCCATCCAGACTTGGAAGGGAAGAAGGCACAGAATCAAAGTCTTCACTGAGGGCAGTTTCTTTGTCTTCAAGTCTTTCTTGCTCCTCCGTGCGCCTGCTCTTTTTGAACATGCTCCTTGGCAGAGGTGAAGGCTTAAAGTGGTCATCTGTTTCAAGGCTGCTGCTATATTCTGCTGAAAAGATGATTTTGAAAAACAAAACAAAACATGGCTTCAACTACTCACCCAGAGCCACCAAATTTCCTTCCAATGCCATAAACCTGGCTCCCTGCCACGATCCTTCTCCGTAAGCTCTAATGAGGCCCAGGTAAGCAATAACTTAGGGTCAAAATTTTTAAAATGTTACCTTTCTGAAAGTAACCAGTATACTTTAGTTTTACAAGTTAATTCTTCAACTTTGTGAACTCTCATAGTATTCAAAACATTTTTTAAAACATAAAATCTTGCCTTTTTAAAATGAGGAGTCCCATTCATCAAATCTTTATTAAGTACTTGAAGATAAATCGTGTATACACTATTGGTCCTTGTCACCATACAGTGACAATGTCTCTGTCCAAGGACTTTACAAGTTGGGAAGGAGGACAATTTTAAGCAAAGTTTTTTGTTTGTTTGTTTTTAAAACTGGGTACTGAACCCAGGACTGCTATACCACTGAGCTACATTCCCAGTCCTTTATTTTTATTTTAAGATAGGGTCTAAGTTGCTGAGCCTAACTTTGAACTTGAGATCCTCCTGCTACGGCCTTCTGAGTAGCTGGGATTACAGGTGTGCCTGCACTACCATGTCCAAATTAAACAAACAAAATGACTTGACAAAGGTAACGGATGCAGAACCACATGCTTAGTGACCGTTCTGTGAGTGTATAAATATTCCCTAGCAGCTATTAAAACTTTAGTTAGGGCTGGGGTGTAGCTCTGTGGTAAGAGCACATGCGTAGCATGTAGGAGGCCCCAGATTCCATCCCCAACATGACAAAGACAAATAAATGAAAAAAAATAAATGTATGAAATGTCACAGTTACTCTTCCCATGTCTTCTAAGTTTAAAACAAGAATCTAATGCTAGTATGTTTCCAGCTTTCAAAACACTGACTGAAATTTTCATTTATGTACTTTTTGTCTAAACCTTACCTGTAACACAATTTCTCCACTCTTCTACCAATGTATTCTTCTAAAACTTCAAACAAGGCTAATTAACACTCATGTCTTCTTTGTCTACCAAAGTGTTTATGAATGCTGTTGGAAGATTCCACAACCATGCTAAACTGGTACCATTATAAATGCTCCCTTGCCAATTTTAGCAATGTTAAAACTCTGGATCAAAACAAAATCAGAGTCATCCTAGATTCATCCCTCTGTTCGCCCTATACCCAAAC
Organism: Aplodontia rufa; assembly: GCA_004027875.1. NCBI lineage: Eukaryota > Metazoa > Chordata > Mammalia > Rodentia > Aplodontiidae > Aplodontia > Aplodontia rufa. The sequence continues at coordinate 12,338 of PVKS010030708.1, forward strand.
CATCACTATACCCAAAGATTCTACTTGATAATCTCTCTCTCTCATTTATTCTACACTCTTCATCCCTTCTGTTAACTCTTCATCTCTCCTTCCTTAACAATGCCTCAGTGACATTTACAAAATGTAAATCAGATCCCATCACTCTCCACAAAATTTGACAAGGGCTCCCCATCATCCAGTCCTATAGAAAAGAAGCTCAGTGGTTTTTGACTGAAAGGACTTTCCTGGTCTTGTCCCGGGCTGCCTGTGCTGCCCTGTTTGCTGGACAACCATTTTGCATTTTGGGTTCCTGAGATGCTGGGCTAACAGTTTTGTAGAGAGGCCACACAACTCTCCCACCACCAAACCTTTCCCCAAGCTGATCCCTCTGCCTACAATGTCCATTCTGTTTCTCCTCCTAAAAATGCTTGATGCCTTTTGAACCTCAGCCTAAGTAGAATATTATGGGTAATGCTCAAAAGAAGAGACTGAGCCAATTTTTTTTAAATGTGGTAAGAATAGTTATCATGAGATTACCCTCTTAGAACATTTTTAAGTGTGTAGTCAGTAACTATAGGTTCAATGTTGTACAGTGATCTCTAGGCATCTGTATAAATGAAACTTTATGACTGTCAAATAGCAATTCACCATTTCCTGCTCCTCCAAGCTGCTGGCAACCACCATTCTACTGTTTCAATGAGTTTGATGAGTTTAAATACCTTATATTTGGATCTTGGCTCTGACACTTATTATATAACCTTACATAAACTATTTAACCTCTACACACATTGAAGTTTTTCCCACTGTTAAAATTACTTAAAACTTCCTAAGTTGACTACAGAATCTTGGGAAGAGAATATATAATATATAGGACAGTGCCTGACACATGGCAGATGCTCAGTGACACAGCAATGGTGGTAAACGTCCTCTCACCTTTTCTTTTTCTTTTCTTTTTTTTTTTAAGAGAGAGAGAATCAATTTTATTTAATTTTTCATATGGCTTTTATTGCTCTGACATTTTGTCGTATACGTGGTGCTGGGGTTCGAACCCGTGTCCTTGTGCATGCCAGGCAGGCAATGTAACTGCTGAGCCACCTCTCCACCCCTTTTCTTTTCTTTTCTTTTCTTTTTTTGTTTTGGTTTTGAATCACTCCCTTATTCTTTAGGGCAGTTTCTCCCTGAATCCATCTGTATAATTTTGGCGGATTAACAAATACTTCCACTGTAATCAGTGAGAAGTGTGGATCATGATGCACCCAATCACCATCATTACTACTCACTTTTCCGTGTACTGTGCCTTTTGTATCCCTTCCTACTAAATTGTCATCTTAGATGACTGGAACAATGCCTCTTTCAATGTCACATTCTTATTTACCATCACAGTGCTTTTAATGTAATAAAATATAACATATTCACTATATATTTGTGGATAAATAAAACAATCTGTTTATGGACAAATGCTAAATAATAATAGAATGCTTAATTTATTTTAATACTGTTCTAAGTACTTCAAGTCTAAGAAGTTATAGAAGAATAAAGCTAAGCTCATAAACCATATTCCCTGTTTTATGTATGAATCATTCATATATTCATTTAAGAACCTAACGATTTCTATATGGCAGGCTTAGGACCACTAGGTACAATTTTTATTCTTCAACCTGAAGAACTTAGGAATAATGAATGACTTTTCAATATATCTTATACCCAAATTCATTTACCAGAAATATTAAAAAGTTCTCAAAAGAAAAAAAGTCTATATATTTTCAAATACTTTTTAATAAAATCAAATGTAGAAGTTATACACTTAAGCTATTATTTTTTTACACATACTGAATGTAATATTGCAGATACTTTTGCTGCCACCTTGTGGCTAAAATACATTATTTCCTTATTCATTTTAATTCACTACAACTTTTTAACATGAAATAGTTCTAGCATACATTCCTAATTATATCCTTCAGTCTGTTTCAGACCAATTTTTTGATGCTATATGTTTATAATGCTTTTTTAATAACCAAGTTTAATTATGTTCCCCTTCCCTCCACTGTGAGTTCCCCTGTTACCTTGGGAAGGTACATTAGCTAGTTACTTGTTTCATTATGCTTTTTGTATAGTTTTGCATAGTTTATGAGACTTATTTATTAGATTCTCAAAACAATTCTGTAGGACAAGAAGAACAGGTTTTCTCTTCCACTTCATAAGATTAGTCAGACTTTACTTATTTGTTGAAATCACATGTAATTAATTTTCAATGACTTTTTTATTTAGTGTCTTAGAATTTGTTCTGGTGTTCTTTATTCTACTTACATCTTCCCCTCATTTCAAAGTTATGGGATATGTGGGTCAGGGAGGGGATAGTAGTTCCCAAACACATGCATGAAATAAAGTTTTCTCTTATGCTATGATATATAGCATGAACAGAATGAAATATTTACCAGTACTGTATTTACTGATGATTTAAAGGAAGATTTTTATGAGCTAGCACCAGCTAGCCTTTATAAAATGAAAGAAACAAGACAGAAAGATATTACACTCTTCACCTTGCACACACGACTTTTTGTGCAACTTCCAAGGGACTTCAAAGGGGCTGGCTCAGCTTTGTTCCACCTTTGATCTACCGTGCCTAGCATTCAGTAAAGTAATGGGGAGAACTCTTGCACTACCAGATTATACCAGGAACTTCCTTTCAGAAAACTGAATTTTAGTGAATTTTCCAATGCAATAGGAAAGATCAAATGGAGATTCTATTTTCTTAAGGGGAGTCTGGAAGCTTCAGTAAACAACAATAGCAACAACAAAACAACAAAAAACTCTCCCTTCAAATACACAAATGCCAAAAACAAGCAAGCAAACAAAAACTGCTCCAGCAACATATTGGTATAGAAATGATTGTTTCATGGTGATGGAGATTGAAACCAGGGTCTTGTACATGTTAGGCAAGTGCTCCACCACTGGGTTATACCCTTAGCCTGGAAACAATTGCTTGGATCTCTGAAATACGAGGGTGATTAGAAATAATTCCACTGTGGTTCCAACCCTAAGAACAAAATTGAAGCTTATGGGCTTACATGTTTTGGGAGTGACAGCTATGGGTAACTGAAGGTGCTTTGGTTTTTTATCAGCACCAGAAGAGATTCAAAACTGAATATACAATGGGCTATCAGAATTCTATTATCTTATTTCTGTACAACTGAAAGTTAAATGACCTTTTTTTTCATAAATATATACAGATAAAGGTATTTTGTAACTTATTATCTTAAAAATTTTTTTCAAGAAATACAATTATAGTATCTAACAGCCTACCTGAAGACGTGCTTTTGATTGGAAGAATTCTGGGTTTAGGTTTTAGTTTAATTTTCCTCTTTTCAACTTCTTGATCTTTATCTTGAGATTCAGAAGAGGAATTTACCACCATGTCTTTAAAACCATCAGGTGCCACATCTTCATTATTTTTGATGACAAATTCTGGCTCATCTTTGATGATGTCACTGTTTGATTTCTTGGTTTTCAAAAAAGATAGTTTTGGAGAATTCTTTTCCTCATCATCTGATATATGAAAACCATTCACTTTTTTCTTAACTGAATTTTCATCTACTGAGGTATCAGAAAAATCACCCAATGAGACTGAAAAACAGACAAGAAAAATTGTTTTCAATGGTATATTTTATTATTTTTATTTTTGGTACTGGGGATTGAACCTAGGGGTGCTTAGCCACTAAGCTACATCCCCAGCCCATATTTTATTTTGAGGCAGGGACATGCTAACTTGCTTAGTGACTCACTAAGTACTGAGGCTGGTCTTGAACTTGTGATCCTCATTCCTTAGCCTCCCAAGTTGCTGGAATTACAAGAGTGCACCATGATGCCTGGCCCAATGGTATATTTTAAAACTTGTAAGGTCATGTTATTTTTTTTAAAAAGTAAGATTACCTTAGAGACTAGAAATAAATTTATAACCATGAATAGGTGCAAATTTATTTTGCAGTTCTTGAAAATTGCTTATCTAAGTTGTTCTGAAATTAAATTAAGGAAATGAAAATTTCACTAATTTAGTCAAAGTATTTATTGAATGCCCACAGGGTGCCAAGCACTGTGCTTGCTCTGGAAAATGCCATCCAAAGAATCCATAAAATAACAGTCAGCCATGAGACATTAAATTTTGTTTTGGAGAGCAAAACTTTCACTTGTAAATAATTTCATCATATAAAATCAAGAATATTGTGAGCAAAAGAATTTAACTAGATTTTATCCATACACATTTTATACCTACAATTGCACCCATACCAAAAATATTAGATTTTACCAACAAAATGATAATAAAGAATGTTAACTTAAAAACATAGCAGTGATTTACTACAATGTATTTTTACAGAGAACATTGAGTTATTTATTGAATATTAAAAGAGTAGAGCACTGAATTTCAAATTCAGGATTCTGTATGTGAACACCTAAAGTATTAATATTTTTACCTAATTAAAATAACCAAATTAAATCCAAATGGGTCTGATATATGTAATGTGAATAGTCTTTTTTTAAGAGAGGACAGTGTGAGAGAGAAACCGAGAGAGACAGTGAGAATCAATTTTTATTTAGTTTTTCACATGGCTTTCAATGCTCTGACACTTAGTTGTGTATGTGGGTGCTGGGGTTTGAACCCATGTACTTGCACATGCTGGGCAAGTGCCGTAACCGCCGAGTCACCGCTCCAGCCCCCTAGTCTGTCATTTTTAAAGGACACTTTATTATAGGCCAAAGATCTGGCATGTTATAACAAGCATTGTAAAAGTGCTTTCGATGTACACCAGAATTTAGCTCTCTGAACCCTGGCTACCAATCAGCTACAGCGCCTCCTAGTGTTACCTTTAAGGAAGAACCTGTCCTCTTCTATGTAGTTTACCCCAACTGTCATGATTTTACTGGGGTCAGTTAAATTTACATATTTAAACACACATTCACAACAACCAAGGACAAGCACAAAACTTGAATATTAAGACTGGCTTTCTAAGTCATTAAAAGTTGGAAATCTAAAACTAGTGAATTCAAAGGCATAATTTTACCGAAGTGGTTTTTAAGATGGGGAGGAATAGGCCAAATGTAACCAAGGAGGCAAGGAACAGAAAAACAGTTTACTTTTCCATTCTCTCACATACCAATCTCATCACTGTCAAAGTCATCTGAGTATTCAGAACTCCTCTGTCTGGCCGAGCGAGCTGTGATTGCTCTTATTAGCTCATCCTGAAATGAGATAATTAAAATCAATTCTTATTTAATTTTCATATATAGAATTAATTTGTAAACAGATAATACTCAATTAATATCTACTTTCAAAGAGGCTTCATTTACTTGAGTCACTGGAAGCCTACACTGAACCATGTACCCAAGTGGGGAGACTCAATGCAGATCACCACCAAAAAGGGCATTTCCTCATGGTGCCTGGAGTTAAACTGGAGGAATCAGATAATAGCAAATAAATGAATTGCAGACATAATTTGAGTTAAGGAGTAATGAGTAACAGGGGACTCAATTTAGATAGGATTTATTATAAGTTGCTATTTGGGAAGAAAGTAATGAGTAAGAGGGGACTCAATTTAGATAGGATTTATTATAAGCTGCTATTTGGGAAGAAAGTGACACTTTTTGGGGGGGGTTATTGGGGTTTTGTTTTGGTTTTGGTGCTGGAGTTTGAACCCAGGCACCCCCTGCATGCTAAGCACACACCCTACCACTGACTTAAGGCCTCAGCCTCAACTTGTACTTTTTAAGCATATTGCAGAAATGGATAGAATCAAGACTGCAGATTTAAAGGTTAAGTTCAACACTATAGTGACCCAGAAGAAAAAAGTTAAATACTATACTACAATAGAAAAAAAGTTTTTATATGAAAATAACGAGTTAAAGTTGCACTTTAACTTTTAACTTAGTCAGAACCTAGTATTGAGATTACTTTCATAGCCTTAAAGTCACAAAGGAAGATTTGTAATACTGGAGCTCAAATGTGATGGATGATCTGCGAAACTTCAAAAGGGATATAAGATTTACTCCTGCTTTTTACAGGACAAGTTCCCAGAATCACCAAGTCCCACACTCCCAAAACAGTTGTTTACACTGCAAAACTGTCCAAAACAAAAATATCTTGAAATGTTTTACCTGGAAAGTAGTTCTTTTGGCAACTTTTGGACTCTTTGTATATGCCAAAGTTGTGCTAAAAACTTCTTCGGACATAGTTTATCTTTTTTTTTCTCATTACCTGTCAAATAGTTAATAAATAATTGGAGTGGTTCATTCAACATCTGATGGTAGCTGAAAGAGATGAAAAACAAATCAGACGTTTTTGCTTGATTGTGAATTTAGATTACTACATTTAATGAACAAAAAATAAAAATAGGAAGAAAGAAAAATAGCCAAACCAAATTTTAAAAAAGTATCACATGAACATTGAGTTACATCTTCACCTAAAGATGTAGAGTTCTTGTAAATAATTTCAAAAATTCTCACAACAAACCTGTTTCAAAAAGAAAAAAAAAAGAAAAGAAAATGCCAATGGAAGTTATCTTAGCCTTGCATTTTACGGATGAGCAAATAAAGGAATGCAATAGGTTAATGCAACAAAATGTTGTCAATTAACACAACACCATATATTTTTTCCTCTCATTCAAAAAGTATAGTATTTCTCAGAACAATAATGCTTTATTTAAAAGGCTACCAAGAAGACTGTAAAAGTTACAAAAGCACTACCACCCCCATACACAAATTGCTTGCGTTGTAGTTGCATGCAAAGAAAATGATCATAATATGCTTAACCACAAATCGCCAGCAATACTTTTTCAAGCCACTCTTCGCTCTCACGATGGCGTTAAAAAGACTGAGTAAAACAAAACTTCAGTCTCCGTGATGGGCTGTATTAACATCGCTGTTGCTCAAGCTCCAATCTGAAGGCCCAGACCTGGTCCGGGCCGCAGGACCAGCCGCAGTGGAGCGCGTCCCACTGCAGCTCCGGGCCAGGCCAGGTGCCCCGAGTCCCCGCCCAAGCTCAAGCGCCAGGGCCCCAGCTTGAGCGCGCCAGGGTCGAGCAAGAGCCCTCCCGGTGCACACCCCAGAGCTCTCACCGCCGCGACCCTCCGCGGTCCCGATGTCCCGCGTTCTGTACCCGCCAGTCCCGCGGCGGGCTCCCGGCGACCTCGAGGACCAAGCCGCTGGCCCGGGGCAGCAGCCTCCCGCTTCGGCCTGGGCCTGGCAGCGCTCAGAATCCCAGCACCGGACTAAGCAAGGGGGCGGGGCCAACGACGGAGGCGGGGCCAACGACGGAGGCGGGAGGCAATTGCTAGGCAACGGCGTCCCTCGGAGGAAGTGACTTCTACACCGCCGGGTCTCTTGGGTACCCAACAACGCCCTTCCGTCCAACGCGTCACTGGGGCAACCGCCTCGCCAAGGAAGTGACATCACCCTTCAGGTCTTGGGAGAGGGGTCTGCATGCTTCTCGGTTGCCTGGGAGGCCGGCTTCGCCCGGCTCCTGAGCGCCTTCGTTGTCCTTGGCACTGAGTGAGGGTCTAACCTGCAGTTGTTGCGGGAGCCGGCGGACCTAGCGTTTCGCCGAAGTTAGAACGTGAAGATCTGTGAATCAGAGTGGGAGTAGAATGTGAGCGGTTGTGGTAGAACAGCTGAGTAGTGACGTTCTCACGCCGCAGTCACCTGCATATTTGAATCCTGGTGCCCTTTCCTGTACACGTGGATGTCCTGCAAATAAATGACTCTATGCTTCAATTTCTTTTCCTAAAAAAAAAAAAAAAAGAAGGAAAAAAGGTAACAATAATAATGGCCACCTTGCAGTGATACTGTGAGTATCAAAAGGCTAATACAGGTGGAAGAGCTGGTGTTTGGAATTGCATTCATTCGCTTTTAGACATGCTCTTTATGCAACTAGGCCACAAAGGGCCTGGGTAGAAGTCAACTGTTGTGCACACAGCTGAGAGCGCATTTCACATCTTGCTTTAATGTATGGCTTCTCCTCTGTATACTTAGTGGCTCATCTGGTTAAAATCAAATCAGTCAAAGCAAAATGATCCAATAAGCTCAAGGACCAGGTGCAACTAAGGGAAAAGTCAGCATCATTTAATTTGCATAGATGATACATAAAATTAATAACAGCAGCAGCGACAAAAACTCATAACACTTAAAGTTTTTTAAAGGACATGAATTTCAACTGTTTTTCTCAAACTTGTTTGAATTGCCTAAATTAATCAATTCGTAATTAAACTTGTTCTTGGTATTTTTCCTTATTGCTGCAATATATCAACAGTTTACTTATTCAACAATTATTTATAAATAAATCACATTAAGATAGATTTAATAAATTAGCATATTAAAAATGCACATGATAAGAACTACAAAATTTAGGAAAAATGCTTTTAAAAATATTTGTGATGTACCTTTTTAAAAATGTCAGTTTATGCTGTTCAACTTGTTCCTGTTTAGGAAATTCAGTTTGATTACTATTTGCTTAATTTTGATGTTTTTCAACATTTCTGAGCGAACTCTGTCCATAAGAGAAAGATTTTTCCATTCTCAGCAGTTACTGCTGGTTTTTTGACCCATATAACTTATTAACCAACAAATACAATTCCTTTATATGGGTCACAGTGAGAGGACAGTATCCACACTTTGCTTATATGAAATACTAATTTGTCCATCTTGAAATATTTATAGTTTTGACAAATATCTTTTTTGTTCATTTCTTTCTTATCCATTTGGCTAATCCGATTTTCATTCAGACATGATTTATGGGGGAAAAACTCAAAAAGATTAATAAAAAGAGTCCTTGAGAAAAAAAATCATTGTGGGACCAAAGATTATTGTTTCAAAATATCTGATGTAGTCTGATGTGAGCTTCCTTGAACAGATGCATTGTTTACTATGGTATGGGTATTCCCATTGCAGTACTCTGCTACTCTTCCAGTGCTCTGCTATTCCCAAGTAGATTTCATTACTTTTGGAAAATCATTCTCTGATTGTTTAATTTTGGTTGACAACTCAGTTATAACAGTGTACAGTTTTGGGTTGTTCTGTAGAGACAATTAAATAATTATGCAGCAAGATAAACCTGATTAGTTATTTTAAATTAGAATTTTATTCTAAGCAGATCATTTTTTTGTCTTTAGTGAGATGACCCTGCAGATTGTGTTCTATTAGATACATGATTTGAATGGACACTATTTCTACTACCTGTATATTGCTAATGGTATTGAGTCTAGCAAGATTCTTTGTACTTTTACTCATATTATTAAATTTACTCTGTATAAAACCTTGTGAAATCTGTGCTTTTTTCCCCACATTTTGGAGGTGAGAAAATGAAGCTTCAGAAAAATTATTTTAGCTATTAAGTAAAAAAGATTTGGACCCAGACAAGCTGACTAGAGCCAGTGCTCTTAATTACCCCCCCCACACACACACAAATCCACGTTCTGATGCCCAGAATCTGTATGTTACTTTATATGTCCAAAAGCACCTTGAAGAGGTAATAAAATTAGGGATCTCAAAGTGTGAATCTATTCTGGGATTACCTGGGTGGGTCCAATGTAATCTCGAGGGTCCTTACAAGGCAGAACAGGAGAGTAAATGTCAGAGAGCAAGGAGGTGTCAATGACAATGGAAGCAGAGGTTGAGTGATACAGGGCTGTGGCCAAGGAATACAGCCAGCCTCTTAGCAAGATGGAAAAGTCTAGGAAACCAATTCTCCCCTAAAGCCTCTAGGAGAAGTGCAGTGCTGTCCACTCTTCAGATTTCAGATCCCCTGACCCACAAGAGAGTAAATGCCTGTCATTTTGCACCACCTAGCTTGTGGTAATTTGCTATGGCAGCAATAGGAAATGCAACTTCTAGGCTTTTCACTCAAGATTCTGGTGTTCAGAATGGGAAATAGCAGGCAATAGATATACAATTTTATGTTAATATGTAATGTTTCTGTTGGTGTCTGCTACACAGCCTATCCACTTACTATTTCAGTCTACAGAAAACAATGGGAAAAAATAGGTAATGCCATGACTGCATTTTCCTAAAGATAGTAATTTTGACATATGGGAGATGAATTGAGGTAGGGTGAAGAACCTGGAAGGAAGATAGAAGAAGGAGTCATCCAGGAAGCTATGTCATTTGCTTAGGAGAGATGTGACATGGCCAGCCACCTAATCATGAAATGACTGAGTAAATCAGAAAGAAAAGACATTGTGGAAGACTAGTGTAAATAATACGATTGAAAATTTGGCTAAAGATGTGTGTCTGGGGAAGGAGGGACAGCATGGTGCTAGATTCAGACTTGTTAACTTTGAGGTGACTGTGACATGTAGGGTGGGTATAAGACTAGGATAATAAGGACAGTGCATTCAGGGGGGACATTGGATGGGACCCTGGGAAACATCATTTGGAGTGAGGGCAGGAGTGGTACCTTGTGAAGGAAGGCAAGCTACTGTGTGCCAATGGGAAGAGAACCAAAAGAGGAGAATGGTTTGCTAATAATAGAGTGGCCAATGCTACTTAATTAGTCACCAGATAGAGAAGCAATGGAATGTGTCATTTAAGAGGTTAGGCCCACGGAAGAGTAGTGTCAGTAGCAAGATCAGAGGTAGGGATGCTGGAGCTGGCACCTTGTGCACATTCAGTGGTAACTCAGCTTTCGGTGACATTAAGATGACAGCTTTAAATCAGCCATGTGAAACCGGCAAATACTGCAACACAATAAATCAAGACATTTTCTACTCCCACCCCCTCCACCCAGGAGTTAAACATTTACCAGCACTCAACTGGGTGAGAAGGAAAGTAAATAGGACTGTATTATCTGCAAGTGAAAGGGAGATAAGGAAATGGAAGGTTGAGAGACAGATATTCTTTCCAGAAATTAGTGGTGAAGGGAAAGAACAAGGTACAGTAACATCTTAGGATGCCGATAGGTTTAAAGAACGTATTATTTTCACCAGGAAACAACCCAGACAACACTGATTAATAGGCTTTATGATGTGATTGAAGTTTTAAGAAATCTTTGCTTCTAAAAAGTTCACACATTTACAGAACTGCATTATTCTTCTGGAAGAGATTGACCTCATATTTTCTTTCCTGATCTCACAGCATGTATACTACATAGGGATTTTTATGTATTTCTTCTTCTAGATCTAGTTGCCTATTTCATTTACCTTCCTCAAAGTGCTTGGTATCTTCCTGCCTTGCAGCCTTTACTTTAAGATGAAGCTGGCTTCAGGATGGAAGGGAATAATCACTTATGTGCACATTACTATTGATTAAAATTGTGAGATTTTAGGGGTTATGATTATTTTCATTTTTAAATTTATGAGTTTCCTGAAATTAAAAGTCAATATTGAAGGGAGGCAAGGCATTAATTACTGGGGATTTCTTTGTAAAAGATCAATCTTTTCAGGAATTTCAAGGCAAGTCCAGCTGTGGGTTCATGAGAATAAAACAAATTATAACACCAAGCATAAAAGCTAATTTGGGTTAGCAGTGCAATCATGTAAAAACACAATTCTAATAATAATTCTTCCTTCTCCTCTTCCACTTCTACTTCTCCTCCTCCTCCTTTTTTTTCTTTCCCCCTCCCCTGGAAAGCCTTTTCTAGAAGGGTAAAGAAATCCTATGGCATCTTTAATATCTAAATTCCAGAAGGTGGCAGCAAAGGATTTACCATCCAGGGATACAGTGTTCATGTAATCATTAATATTCTTAGGATACTTTATTTTGTGGAAAGGAATTAAAAACTGCTTTGAAAAATAGACAGTTTTTTAAATTATGTAAAAAATCCTTTTGAAGTATCCTA